>CM022299.1:501951928-502202315 GCA_011799875.1 Thinopyrum elongatum | reverse complement strand
CCAGCAAGGAGGAAGGGGGTTGAGGAAGACAGCTCCAGCAGCACGACGACTTGGGTGGTGGAACTTTGCAGTTTCCGGCAGGGCTTCGCCAAGCTCAACGGAGGAGGAGGAGGTGTTGGAGGAGGGGGAGGGTGCTCCAGGGATCAGGTGCTGCTGCCCTCCCACCCCCCCCCCTCTATTTATAGGGAGAAGGGGAGAGGGGGCGGCCCCCCTTAGATCCCATCTAAGGGGAGGGGGCGGCGGCCAGGGGAAACTTACCCCCAAGCCAGGTGGGAGGCGCCCCCACCCCCTAGGGTTTCCAACCCTGGCGCCTGGGCCCCTTGGGGGGGCGCACCAGCCCACAGGGGCTGGTTCCCTCCCTTGCTCATCCACTTGGCCACCGGGGCAGGTGGCCCCACCCGGGTGGACCCCCGGACACCTTCCGGTGGTCCCTGTACAATACCGAAACCCCGAAACCATTCCGGTGACGAAATTGGATTCCCATTATAATTCTTCACCTCCGGACCATTCCGAACTCTCGTGACGTCCGGGATCTCATCCGGGACTCCAAACAACATTCGGTATTCACATACTATTTCCATAACAACCCTAGCATCACCGAACCTTAAGTGGTGACCCTACGGGTTCGGGAACCATGCAGACATGACAGAGACATCTCTCCGGCACAATAACACAATAGCGGGATCTGGATACCCATGTGGCTCCCACATTTCACGATGATCTCATCGGATGAACCCACGATGTCGAGATTCAATCAATCCGTATACAATTCCCTTGTCATACCGGTATGATACTTGCCCGAGATTCGTCAGTCGGTATCCCTATACCTGTTCAATCTCGTTACCGGCAAGTCTCTTTACTCGTTCCGTAACACATGATCCGTGGCTAACTCTTTTAGTCACATGAGCTCATTATGATGATGCATTACCGAGTGGGCCCAGAGATACCTCTCCGTCATACGGGAGTGGACAATCCAGTCTCATTCGTGCCAACCCAACAGACACTTTCGGAGTACCTGTAGTGCACCTTTATGGCATCAGCTTACGGGTGTACGTTTTTTACACCCAAAGCATTCCTACGGTATCGCGGAGTTGCACAATCTCATGGTCTAAGGAAATGATACTTGACATTAGAAAGCTTCAGCAGGACGAACTACAACGATCGAGTGCTATGCTTAGGATGGGTCTAGTCCATCACATCATTCTCCACCGATGTGATCCGTTATCACGACATCCAATGTCCATGGTCAGGAAACCGTAACCATCTGTTGATCAACGAGCTAGTTAACTAGAGGCTCACTAGGGACATGTTGTGGTCTATGGTATTCACACATGTATTACGATTTCGGATAACACAATTATAGCGATGAAAATAGACACTTATCATGAACAAGAAAATATAATAATAACCACTTATTATTGCCCTAGGGCATAGTTTCCAACACAACTTGACTGGACCAATAGGGCGTGCTGCTGCAGCAGCAGTGGTGGTCCGTTGGTGAGTCGTCTTTGAGACCACCAGGCACTCTGCACTTGTGATACTGATTCTCCCTCCCCTCCCCTCTTCCTCATTTCCCCCTCCTCCATTTGTCACTCCCCCTTGATATCCCATCTGGCATCTTCTCTGCTCGTGTCTTATGTAGGTCATCATCTGTAACCTTATCATGGTCCTGGTTCCTCCCTCATTTCTTGATGTGAATGTGTGTTCTAGTTTCTCGCTGTGGCTACTCGCTTATGGAGTTGCAATCTTTTGTTTTTTTACAGGGCGGTCATATGTCGAGGAGCTAGGTGGGCGGCAATGACACGGCAAAGACGAGCTAAGTGGTTTCCTCAAGAGATCAAAGACTTGCATAGCAACTTGGCCGACCCATGGCTTGTGGGCGGCGATTCAACATGATCACTTCAGGGCGGACAAGAATTAATGACCGGTTAACCGGCGTACGACAAACGATTCCATTGCTTCACTCAGACCATGGCCTCATGACATCTATCTCCATGGAAGACGCTTTATACTTGGTCAAGCGGCAAGACGCCCCCAACCTGTTCGCAATGGTCGTGTTCTTGTTATCGACCCATATGTGGAGGGCGGCATATCCCCCCATTGCTTGCTTCGGTGTCTCTCCTCCGACGCGGATCAGCCCGTTTCATGACTGTTCCGTGAGATCTCATGGTTGGCCGGCGCTTTCATTCGAGGAGGTTTGGGCCTTCCCTATTTTCACAGCTAGTATGGGATTAGAGGCTTAGTGTTATCTTGCTCCCGATCGGACCCCTTCCGGCGTTTTTCTTTGCGCGCCAAGGCCAGGCGCGCGGTCTCGCGGTGGAGCTCGCAGCAACGAGCCCAATCGCACGCTCAGCGGGTGGTACCGTGAACTCATTGCCCGGCAGACGCGGCCACAGGATCTAGGCCTCTCTCTCCCCCGAGGCTTGGTTGTCACCGCGAGCTAAGCTCAAATACTAGGTCTTGCCTCCTTGGAGCGAAGAGCGAGTTTCACTGAGTTGGTTGAAGGAGGATGAGGCTTCCGTGAGTTTCGGCCAAAGTCATGCTTCGCACCGCGCCGCCACGAACCACCTGGTGATCTTACTGTCAATGGGGGTGGCATCTCGGTGAGCCGGACTTGGCCAAGGGCTTTCGAACACTTCTTCGACTGCTTTGGGGAAGCAAGGCGACAGAACAACCACTTCTCAACCTCGACGCCATTGGCAAAACCGTGTTCGACTTCCTCCTTGAGGAGTCGTTCATCCACCGACGAGATTGGGAAGTATCAAGAAGCTCCCCTTCGGCAATGTCACCGGCCGGAATGGTTACGGACGAGTTTCTTCGCTCATGCTGGACATTGTCAACATACCAACCTTGTGTCGAGAGTCTTCGACAAACTATCCGACTCTTAATGGTCGGGCATTCCAAAGCCTCAACAGTAGTCCCTCATAACCCTTCTGCAAAGAACCAGACGCGACACGCTTGGCTATTACCATCTGATAAGTCTCATAACTTGGTGGCAAAGCTATTCGCGAAGGTCCCTCTCTTCGCCTTGCCCCCAAGGCTTGGGAGCTTGTTTCGGAAACCAAAAGTGTTTCATTGCTGGTAGAAGCGTCCATGAAAACTTCCTTCTAGTACAACAAACGGCAAGGCAACTGGCACAAACTTCAAACATCCGTGGGCCCTCTTGAAGAGGACATTGCACAGGCGTTTGATCGATCTCTCTGGACCTTTCTCCTCCAGGTGTGTTGCCCTTGGTGCAGCACTGGGATTAGGCCCAAGGTTAGCGCGAGTGGGTTCCATCCTCATTTCCACGGCTCCACGCGCGATCTAATAAACGCGCACTACCAGGCCCACCCATTGCCCACGGGCAAGGGCCTCCGTTTAGGGTGATGCATATTTAGCCAAATGCTTTAGTCATAGTCATCAGATGTGCCCTTAACTCGCTTTTACAACACGTTGTTGCGTACGGCATTATAAGGCGGCTTTACACACCGCACGCCGCCGCCAGGTGTCCTTGTACGCAGTGGTGTGGTGCGTCTTCTTGCCACCCTACACCCACGAGCTCATACGTCAGCAAGCTCTAGAGTTTTTTGGTGGAGGTTTCCGGCTTACGCACCAACTTCGCCACGTGCTGCCGTGCCCATCACGTGCCACCCCCGTTGTTGTCGAACTCCAGTGTGTAAGACGCTCTTCTTGTTCCGGTTCTTCATTCCCGGTAACCGACTTGGGCCTTCCCCACTCCCTTTGGGAAGTCCAGCCCTCCCCCCGATGACCGCAGCGAACAAGCTACCGCGTAAGTAAAACTGGCGACGGAAGGCGCGTCCTCACGCGTCGAGAATGCGCTTGGCCTGGTCCGGCATGTGCTATATGCATGCCCGCCGTGCACATCCTTCAACATGGCGATTTCTCCTCCCAATCCTCAAGAAGGCCAAAGGATCTCCGGGATTCTATGGCACGCACGGAAGGATGCGCGTGCTGGATCCTGTTTGGTAGCTAGGCGATCGTCTGTGGCTATTGCGTCGGAGGGCTCGCATTCGGGACTTGCACGAACATGATTCTCTCTCCGGGTCCGATTGTCTTCTGGCTGAAGGCACGGATCTCGCTCGACCTTGGGTCTCCCTCCAGCTACCGCGACGTTGAGGCTGTCCAAATTTTCCGGGCGTCCACGCCTGACAGTCGGCAACGACGTTATTGCCACTTTTGGGCCGACCGTGGCTTGAGGGAAGATCTATCTCGACCATAAGTCAATCTTGGTGGCCGTGTCCCGCCAGAGGCGGCGCACCGCACGGCGGCCGCGGCTTCATCGACCGTCAGTGGATTACACGGACATCAAGATGCGCTATTGGACCGGCGGTCATCCTAGAGTTACGTGGAGATGAGATTGGCGCAAGATGAGCGCGTGGTCCTATCCTCCAGCCAGATATCATACGATGGAGATGGAACGGAGAGTGGAGTGTAATCGACATCCTCTTGCTATACTGCACCTGTTCACGGATCAACGGCACCTGAACACTGGAGGCGGATCGCTCGTGTGGAAGTCCGGTGCCTCCCTTGTCGGGGAAGTTCGTCATGCTACTTGGCCTCATGAACCGCTGGCTGGTCCGCCGATAGCTCGCCCGGCGTGGATGCGCACGAGCCCACATGCGTCCTTTGCTTACAGAGCCAGAGACCTTGACAACACATCATTGTGGGATGGTCTTTGTCGCGTCAGTTGGCACGAGAGTCGTGCATGTGCTGCCCCTCCATCCCCCCGCCACGAGATCTCGGGTTCTTTGAACTGGCTGTCCGCACCATTCTCACGTTGCCGACGACCACTGGGGAGGCATTCTACACGGCCGCTTTGTGGCATGGGCACTATGGGTAACCGCAATGGTCATCTTCGACAAGTCGCACCCTCCACTTGACAGTGATCACCGCTATCAAGACGCGCTCGCTCCTGGGCCACTGCCGGAGCCAAAGACTTGGCGCTTTTATCCTGTAACCTGAACTTGTATGAGGGGCTGAGAATCCCCACTACTCTATGCTCAGACAATGCCCCGAGCACGCCTTTTGGTACGTGAATGTGGCGTCGACATGTTGTTTCCTTTCACTATCAATGCAAAGATCGCTCCAAAGCAAAGCGGATTCGCGAAAAAAAATGACGGGCGCCGAACCGCCTTGGTTGCCCAGCGTACCTGTTTTCTTCGCCCGCCAAAAGGGAGGAAGAAAGGCTCAGTCTGTCTGGAAACCTCGCCGTTAGCTCCGGCCATGGGTTAGACTGAGGACTTGTACTCCCAATGGTCCCGCTCCCGCCCGACATCGTCAATCGCACTCGCGGCACCTTCCTCAGCAACCAACGACGTCGATGTACAGGGAACCAATGCGCGTCCATATGCCCCCCGGGCTGGCGTGGGCCGCCACCGCCGATCCCAAGGCCAACGCTTTCCAAACCGCCGCTCCAGCTGCGCCGGTGGGTCGTCCTCGACAAGACCTTTCCGGAGCGAAGAAAACCAAGCTATGCTGAGGCCGACACCGGATGCTTCCGCCACAGAAGTCCCGATGGCCCAGCGCTGCGACCACTACGTTCCGCGGTACACCCATGGCAGCTACTTCGTTGCTGGCGACAAACCTCCTCGCACGGCCAGCGTTCCCTCAACCACTCGCATGGGCATCGTGGTCCGGCTCGAGGCGCGGTGCCAGCCCATGTGGGGGTCACTGACGTCGCTTGGATTGACGGCGCTGGCTCAAGCTCAGTCTTGATTGCAGTCGTCCTCAGAACGAATTACACCGGCCAGGTCCCGACTTTTATATCACTACAGTTGTTCATACAACATGGATGTTCGGTAAGGACGCATGCTGTCAGTTTACTTGTCCCAGTAGTCTTGCTTACCCATTTAGTAGTTATCGCTTCATTCTATTAAGAACGGCATTTTTTGATAGCGTCACGATAAGAAGTCGTCTCGAGAAGAGCGACATCAAAATAACCATAGCGGTCCATAGGCGGAAGCGGCCGAGCACCATAGTAGGGTTGAGCTGGAGGCGGTGCGTTGTGAACAGAAGAGGCATTAGTTGAGGGAGATGGCACTATAGAATAACCACAACACGCGGACGACCATTGGGAAAGAAGAGGACGAGGGGGATCACACCGAAAGCCTTAGGGAACGTTTGAGGTGAGGTAGCTTCAGGTGGCCAGGTGACGACGACATGGGTCGACAACAGTAATATGGAAGGCATGGTGGGATGGGTTGACGAGGACAATACATGAGTGATATATCTAGAAAAGTGTGAAAGAAATATCGCTCAATAGGAGGATGGACGTGGATGAAAGGATGAGACTCATCAAAAGTCACATCTCGAGAAATGTGCATCCAACGACATGATCCCAACACTGATAGCCCTTGTGCTCATCACTGTAATCTAGAGGACAAACATTCAACAGACTGAACAGTTAGTTTGGTGCGTTCATGGGGGCAAGAGAAAGTAGCAAACACAGCCAAACAAACGAAGCGCCGAGTAGTCCGAGAACCCAAAAAGATTCTCGAGAGAAATGTCACCCTGCAGAGCAGAGGAAGGCCGAATGTTAATGATAGGTGTGAAGTAAACACCTCAACCCAAAGAGTGAGCCGGAAGAGAGGACATCATCAACGCTGAGCTGCCTGAAGAAGGTGATGATGCTTGTGCTTCATCACACAACACCATCATTCTGACATGAGCACAAGGACAAAGAAATTGAGCAAGTGTGCCCTGCTCAACAAGGAATCTGCGTAGCAAATGAGAAATATACTCACGAGCAGAATCGGCATGGAAGACACAGATAGGAGTTGAAAACTCGGTATGAACCATGTCGGCAACTTTTTACCAATAGATAAGACCTCACTATAAGAAGACAAAAATATATCCATGTGTGTTGAGAGAAATCATCTATAAAGATAATATATTAGCGATGGCCTCCTTTTGAGGCAAAGACCAGAGCGAACAAGATCGAAAGGATGTTAGACACCATCCTCGCTATGAGGATAAGTAACCGAACCTTTTACCAAACCAACAACCTAACAGTCTAAAGACACCGCCAGAGACAGATCCAAGAAACCACGTTGAAACTAAGGATGAGAGACGAGAGCCATACAAGTGACGAGGGCGATGATGCCACAAAGAGTTAGTTGTCGAGGGAACAAAGGCGAAGAGACTTGCGCCGGTTGCATTAGAGGAAGGTGAAGCCAGTCAAGCTCCCGGAGGCCTTGGGAGTTGGGAATCACAAGGGCCAGCACCAAGTAGAGCACCCGTGTGACGATCCTAATCGAAACAATTGTCAAAAAGTCGAGAATGACTCTACAACAAGAGTCAACAATCTAACCACCTAAAATGAGGTAGATGGCAAGTCAAGGAGCATGAGAAAAGAAGGAACATGACAAGACAAAGGACATGACAAGACAAAGTGCTAAAGTGCCTCGACAATTGACCAGGAGGGAATACCATGAGCAGTAAGAACATGAACATGATAATCCAGAGGTTTGAATGGAGGACAAACTTGAAGAATCATGAGTCATATGGAAAGATGCTCCAGTACCAAGAATCCATGAAAATGTACCTGGTTGTAAAAAGTAGTCTCGTACAAAAGAATCATTAGCAAAACCCTGCAAAACTGTTAATGGTCAAAGAAGCACCTAGTAGACACTGAAGTCTTGTAATCTCCACATAGTCAGAACTCAACTGAAGAGTCGATGAAGAAGCACCAGCGATGAAAAGCTAGAAGCAGTATGTGTCGAAGTTGTGGTCAATCTCCTGTGCGGTGAAGACACGACTGAAGTGGTCGTGTAGAATCACTGAAGAGGAGTGGCCACCACCCCCATGTAAGCCGCTAGAGGAGGCGGTGTTGCACACGACCAATGCTAGTTGTAGAAGTCGGTGGAGGAGATGAGGTCGTAGCACACAAGCACCAAGCGGTGAAGGGAAGACACATGTGTGCGACGTAGTCGATGGAGTGATGTGCACACAACACTACCGATGAAAGCTATTGAGTGTAGTTTGTGTTGAGCGACCGCTCATCGTCTGCCGAGGTCACGAGAGGCGTTACTATGGAGTCACCACCACAACCGAAAAGTCCCCGGGGGGAGCAATGTCATAGGTGGAGCCTAAGCATCGACGGACGACACATGTAGAAAAGCAAGGACATACAAAAACTACATCTAAAAAATCATTAAAAAATGCCTTAAAAATCAGAAAAGCAAGACATACAAAACTAACTTTGGCATGCAATGTAGCATCAATTTGTCAATCTCTAAAAAACACATACAAAATTGCCATGTGAAAAGAAACAATATGATTAATTTGGCAAAAAAGAGCCATGTTTTGGAGACGAAAAAAAATGTGAGAATTTCCTGAGATATACGAAACACTATTATTTTTAAAAAAATACCATGTGACAAAAAGGATACAATTACAAAATTGCCATGATTTGGAGGAAAATATTTGTTGATTACATGGCAACTAGTTTAAAAGATTTAGTGCCAGACAAAAAAACTACCATGTACTGGAAAAAGTAAAAAAATGCTATATGACATAAATTGAAATTGCCATGGTATAAAATGATAAGAAAATGCCTGGTCTAAAATAATGCCATGTTGCTAACATATCAAATAATCATGTCACAAATTTGAAATGGTGCACAAATAAGCCATGCTACAGTAACTACCATGGCCTAACTAATAAAATTAACATGGTCTGAATAGCAAAAGTACCATGGCCTGATGAAAAAAAATGTTAGTCTAAAAAATCCTTTTGTGCCACTTGCCAAAAAATAACAGGTGAAATTTTTTTTTGTGCCAATTGTGTTGCTAGAAATTGCCATGATCTGAAGAATAATTTTTCCATGGTACACAACTTGAAATTGCCATGACTAGTTTAAAATGCCATCCTCTTAATTAAAAAAGTCATGGTACCTAAGGTAAAACTACCATGTTATGTACATAACTTGAAATTGCATTGTCTAATTTTTTAAAAATGGCATCCTCCAACTAAAAAAACTGCCATGGCACCCAGGTTCCGAAATACACTAGAAAATTTTCTAGTGTATTAGTCACGTTTAAAGTTTCAGGGCAAAATAACTTGTGTGAAATTGTTGGTAAAAAAGACAAACCTGCAAGTACAAACTATGTGACTAGTAATATTAATATAGTATCCGTTTTGTTTTTATTCGTTCTGAATACCATGAAAGTCATTTTGTCGTGAAACTTTCACTGATTTATACAAGAGAGATGCTTGTTTCAACAAAAGTTTCACTTTTTTGATTTTTACTATAAAAAAATAATTCGGGTGGGTTTAGACCTAGGTTCAATTGTGTATTTTCAAAATGTGATGGTCTAATTAGTGAAATTATAACACTGCCAATAATAAATTTGCACATGGCACTACTAGTATAATGTCGTAACACATTTTATGATGTTATGATGATTATCTACATAATTGTCATGAGAAGCAAATTGCCATGGGAACATTTAGAACATTATTGCAAAAAATTGTCATGTGAAAACATTTCAGAAAAATACTCATACTATCCCCCCCCCCCCCCCCCCCCCCCCACCACCACCACAACCACCAAGAACAGAATATATATACAACTTTCGACATGTGATTTTTTTTTCAGAAAAAGCGCCATGAAAAAAAGGTTGCCATGATCAAAGCATATTTTTTTGCCATGGTTACATGAATTGAAATTGCCACGGTCTAATATTGAAAAATTGTCATCCTCTTAACTAGTAAAAATGCCATGGTAACCTAAACTAAACCTACCATGTTCTAACAAATAGTAAAAATGCCATGATCCGATTACTAAAAATGCACATGAGTCAAACACTTATATGATATTTTGGTGTTGAGTTGGCATGGCCTATCTTTTTTGAGTTTTACATCGCAACATAGCACTTACGAAAAAATATCATGTGACCACACAATCAAAGTCTATAAAATGCCATCATACATAAGAACATATCACTTATACTATAATAACAATTCTAACAAATTGCCATGGGGATAAAAAATGTCATGGCAACAAGTGCCATGGGTTAAAAAATGCTATGTCATGTTAGCAGTACAAACAACAATGCCATGGCAATTTTTCTGAGATTTGTTCTAAGTTAGAGAAAATTTGGTAGAACAATTGCAATGATCTATAAAAGGAGGCAAATTTAGAGAGGCGAAGGACCTGGTAATTCCAGGAAGAACAGTGAACAAACTGAAATTATTTTAAAGAAAAAAAAAATTGACATGCTAACCGAATGAATTTGATCTCAACGGCACAATGCAAACTTTAAATTTCACCAGTTTCCTGAGGCCAACCTAACCCTGCACTATAAAGGGGATAATGCATTGCTGAGCTGTAAACTACATCACCACAAGAATTCAACAAGGACATGATCTTTCCTCATAGAGTAATGAGAGACTGCACTGCAGTACGAGACGAAGAAGAAATTAAAAGGTAGGGGGAAACTAGTAGGTGTGCATGTACCAACTGCTCGATAGGTCCACTGGCGTTGTTACTTTCAACTACTGTTCTCTGCTTACTGTTGCAGAATTCATGAACATTTGAACTCTTGATACGGAGTCTAGTTCTCTGTTCGTTGATCAGTTACACACACCTCCATTAATATGACCACTTGGAATAGCTTTGCTTCATAGCATGATCCAACCACACACCATTCTTTTAAACATGGTATATCTTATGTGTACACACCTGCCCTGCCAGAAAAAGAATGGGACAAAATCTAGAGAATCTATGCAAAACAACAACCGCAAACCATGTCACAAATTGGGGGTTGCTAACCACCGAACGTTACGTATTTGAGCATCAGATTCGAATGTTTTTAATTCCTTGCATGCATGGAGAACCACCCTTTAGATTCGTGTTGTTTACCTTTCCTCCATGCGTATCCACCAGAAATTAGAAGCTCCTAATTAGATGCATGCAAAAACAAAATTGATGATGCCAAGATGATTTTTTTTAAAACTGAAAATTCAAATGTTATTTCTCAACTGTCGGCTGGACGGAAAAAACTGTTTTCACATAAAAAATTTCGCGCGACAAAGCATTCGAAACTAGATCCTATGTTGATATGTTCTGACGACTTTTTTTCAGGCAAATAGATATAGCTTGGGCTAAGTAAGTTATCACTCTGATGTATGTATATTATCATGCTATTTACCATGAGTTATCGTGGTACGTTTCAACAACTTTTTTTTCTGGATCAAAGTTGCCGCGCGGTGTTTGTGCGCGAGTTATCATGTATATTGTGCATATAGTACCATGATATAGAAGGAGTTATGAGGGGGGGGGGGGGGGGGGGGGGGGGGGGGGGGGGGGGGGGGGGGGGGGGTGGGTGGGTGGGGGGGGGAGGATTATTGTTTTTTTTTTATGTTTTTTTGTTTTTTTTTTTTTTCATTTTTTTTTGTTGTTTTTAAACAACCCCACCGCCGAGTTAAAGTTACCGTGGTGTTTGTGTGAGTTTACTTTGATGTGAGTATGTTATCATGCTATTTATATAAAATAAATCATGAGTATGTTTTGAACAATTTTTTCCTGAAAAAATTACCATAATGTTTGTGCGTAAGTCAGGTCTGCGATTCGTATATTACCATGCTATCTTACATAGAAGTTACCGGGGCATGTTTTCAACAACTTTTTTCCCGGGTTATAAAATTACATGATGTTTGCACCTGAGTTATCAGGTACGGTGCATATATTAACATGCTTTTTCCACAAAAGTTGCCAGGGGTATGGTTTCAGCAACTATTTTTCCCTCCAGGTCAAATTTACCCCGCGTGTTTGGCGTACGTTACCACATCTACAGTATGTATATTATCATGCTATTTTCACAGAATTACCGGGGGTATGGTTTCAACAACTATTTTTCTCCCGGGTCAAAGTTTACCGCGGTTTTTTATACGTAGTTACCAAGCCCGTGTGTGTTATACTATCATGCCTTTAGGCAGAAGTTACTGGGGTATGTTTTCCCACAACTTTTTCACATGGTTCAAAAAGTAACACGACACCCGTTTGTATGTGATTATCACACTCTACGATGCGTACATTAGCATGTTATTTACACACAAAGTTATCGGAGATATTTTCAATAACTTTTTTTCTATCAGGGTCAAAGTTATCACGGTGTTTGTGTTGAGTTATCATGGTCAAATTCGCATAAACAGAGAACAACTTTAGTTCGTTGCATTAATGGTGAGCTGCAAAGCACAACCTCTGATCTTACAGCAATGGTGTTGCGGATAGTGTTTCTGCAGCGATGCCCGGAAATACAAGGAAGAAATACAAATGCAATAGTAATATGGATTGAAGATTAGACGGCGGTTTGGCCAACTTCTAATTTAGCAACTCGTTGCATCAGATAAGTTGATACCTAAGAGCCTCTCATTTCAATAAAAATAAATAACTAAGAGCATCTCTATTCTCTAACCGACACCTAACTGAACCTTATACGGTTGAAGAAGAATAATTTATTTCCGCGGCCTCCCTTAGGAGAAAATTACTCATCTTTCCATCCATGGAGTAATTCTTTTTGTCTCTTCTCGCCCACCGCTTTACCCCCTCCACCCCCAAAGCCGCCGTCACCCCTCCTCCTCCTGCCTCTGCCGGCCACCACCGACACCAACGCAGCCCCCGCGTCAGCCCTCCCGCCGCCGCCAAATTATGGCGATCTTTTTTTCTTTATTTTTTGTCCTTCCGATCATCTCCACCAGGAGGCTCTCCTCCCGTAGTCGGAGCCAATGAGGCCCGGTGGGGAGGTTGTGCGCGATCTTGTCCCTGGCCTTGGCGAAGGCGTCGGAGCGCACGGGGTTTCTCCAACACGTTAGGTCGTCCTCGAGCTCCACCCAGGGCTCCGACGGCATGGTCTCTCCTCTGGCCTCGTAGATGTTTGCATCATGCGCGGCATGCGTTGACACCACGGGGAGGTCCAGGGGAGGCACGCCCACCGGCTCTTGAGCCGCACGAAGGCATCCCGACCACACTGCCGGACGCACCGCGCTGGGCCTTGACAGCGGGCTGCGGCGGATTCAAGATCCGACCACTAGAGAAGTGCTCATAAGGATGGAGTGGAGGGGCGCCTCTGGGTACCGGACACCCCACCGCTTTTTCTCTCATCTCCCACAACACTTGGCGGCTCGGCGTCCATCCATGGAGCACGAGAGCACGGCAGCAGCAGCAATAACACGATGAGGCGGGGACATGTGATGTGTGTGATGCGTTCAGCGCGGACGATGACTCATGACTCCGGCGTGGTCATCATCGTCGTCGCTCGCCACGAATGCGCATAACAAGTGTTCGACGAAATGTATAAGCCAAATGTAAGTTTTACTGGCATTAAGTTTAGGAGATCGGTTAGAAACAACACCTTGTTAGGACCCCAATGCCAACAACAACGTTCGTTGGAAGGGGCGCATTTGCGAACTTTTTTTTGCTAGCAACTTCTATAGGACGCATGACAATTTCTTCAGAGACTCATGGTAGTTTCTGAAAAGAAGAAAATTTGTGCTACCACCTAAAACCAGATAAAACGTTCGTTTGCCATCCATCTCTCAGAGAACGCTCGCTATATATATTTTCGCTTTTTAGAGGATCAAATATATTCCTTTAGAAGATACTCGGCCGTCGTTTGCTCTTTTAAATTATTGAGGATCGGTTAGAGATGCTCTATGCAGCAAAAATAGTCTCCACCAAGTGATCTAACCTAGAATCAACCTGCTTCTTACCCGCATATCTAAAATAACAAAACATAAAGACTAGAGAGAAAACAAGAAACAATTGCACATCAAAAGCAGAACATTGTCAATCATCAGATCACTACCCCCCCAAGCTGAACCATGATTTGCCGGCGCCCTATGACACCTGTTGCAAGGCAGTTGAGAATTCGAGACTTGATGGTGTAGTTGGAGAGAAGATGGACGATGGTGAAAGGCCGGTCAGCGGAGGACAAACTTCTCGCCAGCTTCACGAGATCGACGGCGTTAGAGACCCTCTCACTCTCCCGTTGTTGCACCTGCAGATTGAGTGGTCGTCCCAAATGTTCAGTGTAGTACACGCATTTCGCCTCGACACCTTGGAACTTATCGGCATCTACAGTCAAGCACCTCCGATGGCCGACAAAATATGGCAAATGTGCCGATGCTCTCATGAGCCAGAGCCCACGTGTCTCCATGTCAAACTTGGAGACACATGGCGAGTGTGGCCATCCATGGCTTGCAGACGAGCAACATATGCTCGGCCAACCCAACCAGGAAACCCGTCGTCGTTGGCGTAGCCGGAGAAGAACTTGTCAGGTTTGAAACCATAGGTCTTCACAAACTTGAATAGAACACGACCCACGGTGGCTCCGACGGCGTGTGCGTAGACGCCGCTGCCTACGGCCGCTTTGAGTAGGAGATTGTAGTCTGCCACGCTCTCGTGGACGGTGAAACCCGGCTGTCGGGACCGGCCGGTGTAATGCGTGCGAGACGACTGCAGATCAAGACGAGCTTGAGCAGAGAGCCGTCATCCAAGACGACGTCAGTGACCCCCACCTGGGCTGGCACGCGCGCCGCGAAGCGGACCACGATGCCCATGAGAGGTTGAGGACGCTGGCCGTGCGAGGAGGGTTTTGTGCGCCAGCACGAAGTAGCTGCCATGGGTGGTCACCGCGACGTAGTGGTCGCTGGGCAGCGGGACTTTCTGTGCGGAAGCAGCCGGTGTCGGCCTTCAGCAAGCATTGGTTTTCCTTCGCTCCGGAAGGGCTTGTCGAGACGACCCACCGGCGCAGCTGGAAGCGGCGGTTGGAAGCGTTGTCCTTGGAGATCGTCGTGTGGCGCCACGCCAGCTGGGGCAGATGGAGCGCATGTCCCTGTAGCAGTCGACGTCGTTGGTGCGGGAAGATTCGACGATGCGATGGACAGGTCGGGCGGGAGCGTGGACCTTTGGAGTACAAGTCCTCAGTCCCATGGCCGGAACTAACGGCGAGGTTTCCAAACAGACTGAGCCTTTCTTCTCTCCTTTTGGCGGGCGAAAGAAGAACAGGTAGCGCTGGGCAGCCAAGGCGTCGGCGCCCGTCATTTTTTTTCGCGAATACGCTTTGGAGCGTATCTTTGCATTGATAGAGAAAGGAAAAACACAGGTCGACGCCACATTCACGTACGCAGAAGGCGTGCTCGTGGCGATTGTATGAGCATAGAGTAGTGGGGATGCTCACCCCTCATACAAGTTCAGGTTACAGGGATAAAAGCGCCAGTCCTTTGGCTCCGGCAGTGGCCCAGGAGCGAGCGTCGTCCTTATAGCGGTGATCACTGTCAAGGTGGAGGGGCGATCTTGTCGAAGAGGACCGCATTGCGGTGACGCCATAGTGCCCATGCCACAAGCGGCCGTGGTAGTAAGCCCTCACCGAGTGGTCGTAGGCAACGTGAGAAGGCTGCGGACAGCCATCAAAGAAGCCGAAGGAGCTGTCGTGCGGGGGGATGGAGGGGCAGCACATGCAAGACCTCTTGCAAACGACGCGAGCAAAGACACATCCCACAATGATGTGTTGCAAGGTCTCTGGCTCCGTAAGCAAAGGACGCATGTGGGCTCGTGCGGCAGGCCACGCCGGGCGAGCCTATCGGCGGACCAGCAGCGGTTCATGGAGGCCAAGTACATGAAGAACTTCACCGCACGACAAGGGCGCACCGGACTTCCACACGATCCGCCAGTGTTCAGGTGCCGTGGATCCGGTGACAAGGGCAGTATAGCAAGAGGATGTCGATTACACTCCACTCTCCGTCCATCTCCATCGGATGATATCTGGCTGGGAGGAGAGGCCACACGCGCTGCATCTTGCGCCAAATCTCCACGTACTCTAGGATGACCGCCGGTCCAGCGAATCTTGAATGTCCGTGATCCACGTACGGTGACGAGCCGCGGCAGCCGTGCGGGTGCGCCCTCCTCTGGCTGGGACAAGGGCCACCAAGGATGGAGCTATGGTCGAATAGAGCTGCCCTCAAGCCACGGGTCGGCCCAAAAGTGGCAAGAAGGCGTCGTTGCCGACTGTCCAAGTCGTGGACGCCCGGAAGAATTGGACAGCCTCAACGTCGCGGGGTAGCTGGAGGTGAGACCAAGGTCGAGCGAGATCCGTGCCTGCAGCCAGAGACATCGAGACCGGAGAGAGATATCTGTGCGGTGCAAGTCCCGAATGCCGAGCCCTCCGAACTCAATAGGCCAGCACAGCGAGCGCCTAGCTAACAAGACAGGATCCAGCACGCGCATCCTTCCGTGCGTGCCATAGGAAGTCCCGGATGATCCTATTGGCCTTCTTGAGGATTGGAGGAGAAATCGCCATGGTTGAAGGATGTGCACGGGCATGGCAGATACACATGCCGGACCAAGGCCAAGCGCTCTCACGCGTGAGGAGCGCGGCCTTCCAAGTGCCAGTTTACGCGGTAGCTTGTCGATGAGGGGCATCGGGTGGGAGGGCGGGACTTCCCAAAGGGAGTGGGGAAGGCCCAAGTAGGTTACGGGAATGAAGAAACCGGACAAGAGAGCGTCGTACCAATGGAGTCGACAACACACGGGGTGCACGTGATGGGCACGGCCAAGCACTTGGCGAAGTTGGTGCGTAAGCCGGAAACCTCCCCAAAAAACTCTAAGAGCTTGCTGACCGTGATGAGCTCGGGTGTTAGGGTGGCAGAAGACCACCACACCATCTGCGAACAAGGACACTCTGGAGGCGGCGTGGCGGTGTGTAAGCCGCCTGATAATGCCGGACGCAACACGTGTTGTAAGAGCGAGTTAAGGGCATCGATGACTAGGACGAAAAGCATTGGCGAAATAGGATCACCCTAACGGAGGCCTTGCCGTGGCAATGGGTGGCCTGGATTGCCGTTGATTAAGATCGCGCGTGGAGGGCCGTGAAATGAGGATGGACACCCCATCGCGCTACCTTGGGCCGAATCCCAAGTGCTCAACACCTGGAGAGAAAAGGTCCAGGAGATCGAATCAAACGCCTGTGCAATGTCCTGCTTCAAGAGGCCCCACGGAGTTTGAGTTGGTGCAGTTGCCTTGCCGTTTGTTGGACTAGAAGGAAGTTGTCATGGACGCTTCTACCACAGCAATGAGCACTTTGGTTCGGCGGAAACAAGCTCCCCAAGCCTTGGGCAAGGCGAGAAGAGTGACCTTCGCGAATAGCTTTGCCACCAAGTGTATGAGACTTATCAGATGGTATCGAAAAGCTGGTCGCGTCTGGCTTCTTTGGCAGAAGGGTTATGAGGACTCGTTGAGGCGTTGGAATGCCCGACCATTAAGCTATAGTTGTCGCGAACCTCACAAAGGTTGTATTGACAATGTCCCAGCATGAGCGAAGAAACTCGCCGTGCCATTCCGGCCGGGTGACTTGCCGAAGGGGAGCTTCTTGATAGCTTCCCAAATCTCGTCGGGGTGAACCTCTCAAGGAGGATAGGTCGAACACACGTGGTTGCCAATGGCGTCGAGGTTGAGAGTGGTTGTTCTGTCGCCTTGCTTCCCCAAAGCAGTCGAAAAGTGTTCGAAAGCATCCTTGGCCAAGTCCGGCTCACCGGAGATGCGCACCCCATTGACAGTAAGATCAACTAGGTGGTTCTTGCGGCGCGCGTGCGAAGCATGAATCTTGGCGAAACTCACGGAAGCCTCATCCTCCTTCAACCAACGCAAGTGAACTCGCTGACGTGCGCTCCAAGGAGGCAAGACCTAGGTATTTGAGCTTAAGCTCGCGGTGCAAACCAAGCCTCGGTGGGAAGAGAGGCCTGAGATCCTGTGCCGCGTCTAGCCGGGCAATGAGTTCACGGGTGACACCCAGCTGAGGCGCGATGGTGCTCGTGGTGCGCGAGCTCCACCGCTGGAGACAGCGCGCCATGCCCTTGAGGCGCGCAAAGAAACGCCGGAAGGGGTCCGGATCGGGAGCGAAGGAACCTAAGCCTCCTGAACCAGCTGTGGAAATGAGGGAAGGCCAAAACCTCTCGAAGTGAAAGCGCCGGCCACCATGAGATCTCACGGACAGTCAATGAGAAGCGGGCAGTGATCCGCGCGAGGAGAGACACCGAAGCACAATGCGAGTATGCCGCCTTCCACATAGGGTACAGAGAAAACGACCATTGCGAACAAGGGTGGGCGTCTTGCTGTTGCCCAAGTATAGCGTCGTTCCATGGAGATAGATGTCATGAAGGCCATGGTCTGAGATGAAGCAATGGAGCGGTTTGTCGTACGCCGGTTAATCCGTCATTATCTTGTCCGCCGCTGAAGTGATCATGTTGAAATCGCCGCCCACAAGCCATGGGTCGGCCAAGTTGCTATGCAGTCTTTGATCTCATTGAGGAAAGCCACTTAAGCTCGTCATTGCCGTGTCATTGCCGCACACTCTAGCTCTCGCACATGAAGCGCCCTGTAAAAAAACAAAAGATGCAACTCCATAAGCGAGTACACAGCGTAAGGAACTGAAGAACACACATTCACATCAAGAAATGATGGAGGAACCAGGACATGATAAGGTTACCAGATGATGACCTACTAAAACACAGCAAGAAGATGCCAGATGGGATAGAAGGGAGTACAAAATGAGGAGGGGAAATGAGAGAGAGGGGAGGGGAGATCAGTAGCACAAGTGCAGAGTGCCTGGTGTCTCAAAGAACTGACGCACCCAACGGACCACCAGCTGCTGCTGCTGCAGCAGCAGCACGCCCTATTTCGTCCAGTCAATGTTTGTTGGAAATATGCCCTAGAGGCAATAATAAAGTGGTTATTATTATATTTTCTTGTTCATGATAATTGTCTATTGTTCATGCTAATTGTGTTATCCGGAAATCGTAATACATGTGTGAATACATAGACCACAACATGTCCCTAGTGAGCCTCTAGTTAACTAGCTCGTTGATCAACAGATGGTTACGGTTTCCTGACCATGGACATTGGATGTCGTTGATAACGGGATCACATCGTTAGGAGAATATGTGATGGACTAGACCCAATCCTAAGCATAGCACTAGATCGTGTAGTTCTCTCGCTGAAGCTTTTCTAATGTCAAGTATCATTTCCTTAGACCATGAGATTGTGCAACTCCCGGATACCGTAGGAATGCTTTGGGTGTATCAAACTCACAACGTAACTGGATGACCATAAAGGTGCACTACAGGTATCTCCGAAAGTGTCTGTTGGGTTGGCACGAATCGAGACTGGGATTTGTCACTCCGTATGACGGAGAGGTATCTCTGGCCCCACTCGGTAGCATCATCATAATGAGCTCATGTGACTAAAAGAGTTGCCACGGGATCATGTGTTACGGAACGAGTAAAGAGACTTGCCGGTAACGAGATTGAACAAGGTATAGGGATACCGACGATCGAATCTCGGGCAAGTATCATACCGGTAGAACAAGGGAATTGTATACGGGATTGATTGAATCCTCGACATCGTGGTTCATCCGATGAGATCATTGAAACATGTGGGAGCCAACATGGGTATCCAGATCCCGCTATTGGTTATTGGCCGGAAGATGTCTCGGTCATGTCTGCATGGTTCCCGAACCCTTAGGGTCTCACACTTAAGGTTCGGTGATGCTAGGGTTGTTATGGGAAATAGTATGTGAATACCGAATGTTGTTTGGAGTCCCGGATGAGATCCCGGACGTCACGAGGATTTTTCGGAATGGTCCGGAGGTGAAGTATATATGGGAAGTCCAATTTCAGTCACCGGAATGGTTTCGGGGGTTACGGTATTGTACCCGGGACCACCGGAAGGTGTCCGGGGGTCCACCGGGTGGGGCCACCTGCCCCGGGGGCCAGTGGATGAGCAGAGGAGGGAACCAGCCCCTGGTGGGCTGGTGCGCCCCCCCAGGGGGCCCAAGGCGCCTAGTAACCCTAGGGGGTGGGGGCGCCTCCCACCTGGCTTGGGGTGAAGTTTCCCCCCTGGCCGCCGCCCCCTCCCCTTAGATGGGATCTAAGGGGGCCGGCCCCCTCTCCCCTTCTCCCTATAAATAGAGGGGGGGTGGTAGGGCAGCAGCACCTGATCCCTGGACAGCCTCCCCCCCCCCCTCTCCAACACCTCCTCCTCCTTCCGCCCCAAGCCAGGTGGGAGGCGCCCCCACCCCCTAGGGTTTCCAACCCTAGGCGCCTTGGGCCCCTTGGGGGGGGGCGTACCAGCCCACCAGGGGCTGGTTCCCTCCCTTGCTCAGCCCACTTGGCCCACCGGGGCAGGTGGCCCCACCCGGTGGACCCCCGAACACCTTCCGGTGGTCCCCGTAGAATACCGATAACCCCCGAAACCATTCCGGTGACTGAAACTGGACTTCCCATATATAATTCTTCACCTCCAGACCATTTCGGAACTCCTCGTGACGTCCAGGATCTCATCCGGGACTCCGAACAACATTCGGTAACCATATACTATTTCCCATAACAACCCTAGCGTCACCGAACCTTAAGTGTGTAGACCCTACGGGTTCGGGAACCATGCAGACATGACCGAGACATCTCTCCGGCCAATAACCAACAGCGGGATCTGGATACCCATGTTGGCTCCCACATGTTCCATGATGATCTCATCGGATGAACCACGATGTCGAGGATTCAATCAATCCCGTATACAATTCCCTTTGTCTACCGGTATGATACTTGCCCGAGATTCGATCGTCGGTATCCCTATACCTTGTTCAATCTCGTTACCGGCAAGTCTCTTTACTCGTTCCGTAATGCATGATCCCGTGGCTAACTCTTTAGTCACATTGAGCTGCATCTTCATCCCTTGAAGATCGCGATGCGGAAGCGTTACAAGAACGCGGTTGGAGGAGTCGTACACGCAGCGATTCAGATCGCGGTCGATTCCGATCTAAGCACCGAACAACGGTTGCCTCCGCGTTCAACACACTGCAGCCCGGTGACGTCTCCCGCGCCTTGATCCAGCAAGGAGGAGGAGAGGTTGAGGAAGACAGCTCCAGCAGCACCGACGTGGTGGTGGAACTTTGCAGTTCTCCGGCAGGGCTTCGCCAAGCTCAACGGAGGAGGAGGAGTGTTGAGAGGGGGGAGGCTGCTCCAGGATCAGGTGCTGCTGCCCTCCCACCCCCGCCCCCCTCTATTTATAGGGAAAGGGAGAGGGGGCCGGCCCCCTTAGATCCCATCTAAGGGGAGGGGGCGAGCCGGGGGAAACTTACCCCCCAAGCCAGGTGGGAGGCGCCCCCACCCCCTAGGGTTTCCACCCTAGGCGCCTTGGGCCCCTTGGGGGGCGCACCAGCCCACCAGGGGCTGTTCCCTCCCTTGCTCATCCCACTTGGCCCACCGGGGCAGGTGGCCCCACCCGGTGGACCCCCGGACACCTTCCGGTGGTCCCGGTACAATACCGATAACCCCCGAAACCATTCCGGTGACTGAAATTGGACTTCCCATATATAATTCTTCACCTCCGGACCATTCCGAAACTCCTCGTGACGTCCGGGATCTCATCCGGGACTCCAAACAACATTCGGTATTCACATACTATTTCCCATAACAACCCTAGCATCACCGAACCTTAAGTGTGTAGACCCTACGGGTTCGGGAACCATGCAGACATGACCGAGACATCTCTCCGGCCAATAACCAATAGCGGGATCTGGATACCCATGTTGGCTCCCACATGTTTCACGATGATCTCATCGGATGAACCACGATGTCGAGGATTCAATCAATCCCGTATACAATTCCCTTTGTCTACCGGTATGATACTTGCCCGAGATTCGATCGTCGGTATCCCTATACCTTGTTCAATCTCGTTACCGGCAAGTCTCTTTACTCGTTCCGTAACACATGATCCCGTGGCTAACTCTTTTAGTCACATTGAGCTCATTATGATGATGCATTACCGAGTGGGCCCAGAGATACCTCTCCGTCATACGGAGTGACAAATCCCAGTCTCGATTCGTGCCAACCCAACAGACACTTTCGGAGATACCTGTAGTGCACCTTTATGGTCATCCAGTTACGTTGTGACGTTTGATACACCCAAAGCATTCCTACGGTATCCGGGAGTTGCACAATCTCATGGTCTAAGGAAATGATACTTGACATTAGAAAAGCTTCAGCAGACGAACTACACGATCTAGTGCTATGCTTAGGATTGGGTCTAGTCCATCACATCATTCTCCTAACGATGTGATCCCGTTATCAACGACATCCAATGTCCATGGTCAGGAAACCGTAACCATCTGTTGATCAACGAGCTAGTTAACTAGAGGCTCACTAGGGACATGTTGTGGTCTATGTATTCACACATGTATTACGATTTCCGGATAACACAATTATAGCATGAACAATAGACAATTATCATGAACAAGAAAATATAATAATAACCACTTTATTATTGCCTCTAGGGCATATTTCCAACACAACTTGACTGGACGAAATAGGGCGTGCTGCTGCAGCAGCAGCTGGTGGTCCGTTGGGTGCGTCAGTTCTTTGAGACCACCAGGCACTCTGCACTTGTGCTACTGATCTCCCCTCCCCTCCCCTCTTCCTCATTTCCCCCTCCTCCATTTTGTCACTCCCCCTTCTATCCCATCTGGCATCTTCTCTGCTCGTGTTCTTATGTAGGTCATCATCTGGTAACCTTATCATGTCCTGGTTCCTCCATCATTTCTTGATGTGAATGTGTGTTCTTCAGTTTCCTTTACGCTGTGCTACTCGCTTATGGAGTTGCATCTTTTGTTTTTTTACAGGGCGCGTTCATGTCGCGAGAGCTAGAGTGTGCGGCAATGACACGGCAATGACGAGCTTAAGTGGCTTTCCTCAATGAGATCAAAGACTTGCATAGCAACTTGGCCGACCCATGGCTTGTGGGCGGCGATTTCAACATGATCACTTCAGCGGCGGACAAGAATAATGACCGGATTAACCGGCGTACGACAAACCGCTTCCATTGCTTCATCTCAGACCATGGCCTTCATGACATCTATCTCCATGGACGACGCTATACTTGGTCCAACGAGCAAGACGCCCCCACCCTTGTTCGCAATGGTCGTGTTCTCTGTACCCCTATGTGGAAGGCGGCATACTCGCATTGCTTGCTTCGGTGTCTCTCCTCCGCGCGGATCACTGCCCGCTTCTCATTGACTGTTCCGTGAGATCTCATGGTGGCCGGCGCTTTCACTTCGAGAGGTTTTGGCCTTCCCTCATTTCCACCAGCTGGTTCAGGAGGCTTAGTGTTCCTTCGCTCCCGATCCGGACCCCTTCCGGCGTTTCTTTGCGCGCCTCAAGGCCATGGCGCGCTGTCTCCAGCGGTGGAGCTCGCGCACCACGAGCACCATCGCCGCTCAGCTGGGTGTCACCCGTGAACTCATTGCCCGGCTAGACGCGGCACAGGATCTCAGGCCTCTCTCTCCCACCGAGGCTTGGTTGCACCGCGAGCTTAAGCTCAAATACCTAGGTCTTGCCTCCTTGGAGCGCACGTCAGCGAGTTCACTTGCGTTGGTTGAAGGAGGATGAGGCTTCCGTGAGTTTCGCCAAGATTCATGCTTCGCACCGCGCCCGCAAGAACCACCTAGTTGATCTTACTGTCAATGGGGTGCGCATCTCCGGTGAGCCGGACTTGGCCAAGGATGCTTTCGAACACTTTTCGACTGCTTTGGGGAAGCAAGGCGACAGAACAACCACTCTCAACCTCGACGCCATTGGCAACCACCGTGTGTTCGACCTATCCTCCCTTGAGGAGTCGTTCACCCCCGACGAGATTTGGGAAGCTATCAAGAAGCTCCCCTTCGGCAAGTCACCCGGCCCGGAATGGTTTACGGCCGAGTTTCTTCGCTCATGCTGGGACATTGTCACATACAACCTTTGTGAGGTCTTCGACAAACTATACGCTCTTAATGGTCGGGCATTCCAACGCCTCAACGAGTCCCTCATAACCCTTCTGCCAAAGAAGCCAGACGCGACCACGCTTTTCGATTACCATCTGATAAGTCTCATACACTTGGTGGCAAAGCTATTCGCGAAGGTCCACTCTCTTCGCCTTGCCCCAAGGCTTGGGGAGCTTGTTTCCGCGAACCAAAGTGCCTTCATTGCTGGTAGAAGCGTCCATGACAACTTCCTTCTAGTCCAACAAACGGCAAGGCAACTGCACCAACTCAAACATCCGTGGGCCCTCTTGAAGCAGGACATTGCACAGGCGTTTGATTCGATCTCCTGGACCTTTCTCCTCCAGGTGTTGCAGCACTTGGGATTCGGCCCAAGGTAGCGCGAGTGGGTGTCCATCCTCATTTCCACGGCCTCCACGCGCGATCTTAATCAACGGCACTCCAGGCCCACCCATTGCCCACGGCAAGGGCCTCCGTTAGGGTGATCCTATTTCGCCAATGCTTTTCGTCCTAGTCATCGATGCCCTTAACTCGCTCTTACAACACGTTGTTGCGTCCGGCATTATCAGGCGGCTTACACACCGCCACGCCGCCTCCAGAGTGTCCTTGTTCGCAGATGGTGTGGTGGTCTTCTGCCACCCTAACACCCCCGAGCTCATCACGGTCAGCAAGCTCTTAGAGTTTTTTGGGGAGGTTTCCGGCTTACGCACCAACTTCGCCAAGTGCTTGGCCGTGCCCATCACGTGCACCCCCGTTGTTGTCGACTCCATTGGTACGACGCTCTCTTGTCCGGTTTCTTCATTCCCGGTAACCTACTTGGGCCTTCCCCACTCCCTTTGGGAAGTCCCGCCCTCCCACCCGATGCCCCTCATCGACAAGCTACCGCGTAAACTGGCTACTTGGAAGGCCGCGCTCCTCACGCGTGGAGAGCGCTTGGCCTTGGTCCGGCATGTGCTATCTGCCATGCCCGTGCACATCCTTCTAACCATGGCGATTTCTCCTCCAATCCTCAAGAAGGCCAATAGGATCATCCGGGACTTCCTATGGCACGCACGGAAGGATGCGCGTGCTGGATCCTGTCTTGTTAGCTAGGCGCTCGTCTGCTGGCCTATTGAGTTCGGAGGGCTCGGCATTCGGGACTTGCACCGCACAGATATCTCTCTCCGGGTCCGATGTCTCTGGCTGCAGGCCACGGATCTCGCTCGACCTTGGTCTCACCTCCAGCTACCCCGCGACGTTGAGGCTGTCCAATTCTTCCGGGCGTCCACGACTTGGACAGTCGGCAACGACGCTTCTTGCCACTTTTGGGCCGACCCGTGGCTTGAGGGCAGCTCTATCTCGACCATAGCTCCATCCTTGGTGGCCCTTGTCCCAGCCAGGAGGCGGCGCACCCGCACGGCTGCCGCGGCTCTCATCGACCGTACGTGGATCACGGACATTCAAGATTCGCTTGGACCGGCGGTCATCCTAGAGTACGTGGAGATTTGGCGCAAGATGCAGCGCGTGGTCCTCTCCTCCCAGCCAGATATCATCCGATGGAGATGGACGGAGAGTGGAGTGTAATCGACATCCTCTTGCTATACTGCCCTGTTCACCGGATCCACGGCACCTGAACACTGGCGGATCGTGTGGAAGTCCGGTGCGCCCTTGTCGGTGAAGTTCTTCATGTACTTGGCCTCCATGAACCGCTGCTGGTCCGCCGATAGGCTCGCCCGGCGTGGCCTGCCGCACGAGCCCACATGCGTCCTTTGCTTACAGGAGCCAGAGACCTTGCAACACATCATTGTGGGATGTGTCTTTGCTCGCGTCGTTTGGCACGAGGTCCTTGCATGGTGCTGCCCCTCCATCCCCCCGCACGACAGCTCCTTCGGCTTCTTTGACTGGCTGTCCGCAGCCCTTCTCACGTTGCCTACGACCACTCGGTGAGGCCTTACTACCACGGCCGGCCTTGTGGCATGGGCACTATGGCGTCACCGCAATGCGGTCATCTTCGACAAGATCGCCCCCTCCACCTTGACAGTGATCACCGCTATCAAGGACGACGCTCGCTCCTGGGCCACTGCCGGAGCCAAAGGACTTGGCGCTTTTATCCCTGTAACCTGAACTTGTATGAGGGGCTGAGCATCCCCACTACTCTATGCTCATACAATCGCCACGAGCACGCCTTCTTGCGTACGTGAATGTGGCGTCGACCTGTTGTTTTCCTTTCTCTCTATCAATGCAAAGATACGCTCCAAAGCGTATTCGCGAAAAAAATGACGGGCGCCGACGCCCTTGGCTGCCCAGCGCTACCTGTTCTTCTTTCGCCCGCCAAAAGGGAGAAGAAAGGCTCAGTCTGTCTGGAAACCTCGCCGTTAGTTCCGGCCATGGTGACTGAGGACTTGTACTCCAAATGGTCCACGCTCCCGCCCGACCTCGTCCATCGCATCGTCGACTCCTTCCTCCGCACCAACGACGTCGACTGCTACAGGGACATGCGCTCCATCTGCCCCAGCTGGCGTGGCGCCACCGACGATCCCAAGGACAACGCTTCCAACCGCCGCTTCCAGCTGCGCCGGTGGGTCGTCCTCGACAAGCCCTTCCGGAGCGAAGGAAAACCAATGCTCTTGCTGAAGGCCGACACCGGCTGCTTCCGCCACAGAAAGCTCCCGCTGCCCAGCGACCACTACGTCGCGGTGACCACCCATGGCAGCTACTTCGTGCTGGCGCACAAAACCCTCCTCGCACGGCCAGCGTCCTCAACCCTCTCATGGGCATCGTGGTCCGCTTCGCGGCGCGCGTGCCAGCCCAGGTGGGGGTCACTGACGTCGTCTTGGATGACGGCTCTCTGCTCAAGCTCGTCTTGATCTGCAGCTCGTCTCGCACGCATTACACGGCCGGTCCCGACAGCCGGGTTTCACCGTCCACGAGAGCGTGGCAGACTACAATCTCCTACTCAAAGCGGCCGTAGGCAGCGGCGTCTACGCACACGCCGTCGGAGCCACCGTGGGTCGTGTTCTATTCAAGTTTGTGAAGACCTATGGTTTCAACCCTGACAAGTTCTTCTCCGGCTACGCCAACGACGACCGGGTTTCCTGGTTGGGTTGGCCGAGCATATGTTGCTCGTCTGCAAGCCATGGATGGCCACCTCGCCATGTGTCTCCAAGTTTGACATGGAGACACGTGGGCTCTGGCTCATGCAGAGCATCGGCACATTTGCCATCTTTGTCGGCCATCGGAGGTGCTTGACTGTAGATGCCGATAAGTTCCAAGGTGTCGAGGCGAACTGCGTGTACTACACTGAACATTTGGGACGACCACTCACATCTGCAGGTGCAACAACGGGAGAGTAGAGAGGGTCTCTAACGCCGTCGATCTCGTGAAGCTGGGCGAGAAGTTTGTCCTCGTCGCTGACCGGCCTTTCACCATCGTCCATCTTCTCTCCAACTACACCATCAACGTCTCGAATTCTCAACTGCCTTGCAACAGGTGTCATAGGGCGCCGGCAAATCATGGTTCAGCTCTGGGGGGTAGTGATCTCGATGATTGACAATGTTCTGCTTTTGATGTGCAATTGTTCTTGTTTTCTCTCTAGTCTTTATGTTTTGTTATTTTAGATATGCGGGTAAGAAGCAGGTTGATTCTAGGTTAGATCACCTTGGTGGAACTATTTTTTGCTGCATTAGAGCATCTCTAACCGATCCTCAATAATTTAAAAGAGCAAACGGCCGAGTATCTTCTAAAGGAATATATTTGATCCTCTAAAAAGCGAAAATATTATATAGCGAGCGTTCTCTGAGAGATGGATGGCAAACGAACGTTTTATGGCATTTTTAGGTGGTAGCACAAATTTTCTTCTTTTCAGAAACTACCATGAGTCTCTGAAGAAATTGTCATGCGTCCCTATAGAAGTTGCTAGCAAAAAACGTTCGCAAATGCCGCCCCTTCCAACGAACGTTGTTTGGCTATTGGGGTCCTAACAAGGTGTTGTTTCTAACCGATCTCCTAAACTTAATGCAGTAAAACTTACATTTGGCTTATACATTTCGTCGAACACTTGTTATGCGCATTCGTGGCGAGCGACGACGATGATGACCACGCCGGAGTCATGAGTCATCGTCCGCTGCTGAACGCATCACACACATCACATGTCCCCGCCTCATCGTGTTATTGCTCGCTGCTGCCCGTGCTACTCGTGCTCCATGGATGGACGCCGAGCCGCCCAAGTGGTGGGAGCTGCAGAGCAACCCGGGGTACCCAGAGGCGCCCTCCACTCCATCCTTATGACGCACTTCCTCTAGTGGTCGGATCGTGAATCCGCCGCAGCCGCCGCTGTCAAGGCCAGCTCCGGTGCGTCCGGCAGGTGGTCGTGGATGCCTTCGTGCGGCTCAAGAGCCGGTGGGCGTGCCTCCCCGTGGACCTCCCCGTGGTGCTCAACGCATGCCGCATGATGCACAACATCTACGAGGCCAGAGGAGAGACCATGCCGTCGGAGCCCTGGGTGGAGCTCGAGGACGACCTAACCGTGTTGGAGAACCCCGTGCGCTCCGACGCCTTCGCCAAGGCCAGGGACAAGATCGCGCACAACCTCCTCCACCGTGGCCTCATTGGCTCCGACTACGGGAGGAGAGCCTCCGTGGCTGGAGATGATCGGAAGGACAAAAAATAAAGAAAAAAAGATCGCCATAATTTGGCGGCGGGAGGTCTGCCGCCGGCGGGGCTGCGTGGTGTCGGTGGTGGCCGGCAGAGGCAAGGAGGCCGGAGTGGTTGCGGCCGAGCGGGGTAAAGCGGTGGGCGAGAATGGAGACAAAAAGAATTACTCCATGGATGGAAAGATGAGTATATTTTCTCCTAAGGGAGGCCGCGGAAATAAATTATTCTTCTTCAACCGTATAAGGGTTCAGTTAGGTGTCGGTTAGAGAATAGAGATGCTCTTAGTTATTTATTTATTTTGAAATGAGAGGCTCTTAGGTATCAACTTATCTGATGCAACGAAGTTTGCTAAATTCGAAAGTTGGCAAAACCGCGTCTAATCTTCAATTCCATATACTATTGCATTTGTACTTTCTTCCTTGTATTTCCGGGCATCGCTGCAGAAACACTATCCGCAACACCATTGCTGCTAAGATCAGAGGTTGTGCTTTGCAGCTCACCATTAATGCAACGAACTAAAGTTGTTCTCTGTTTATGCGAACTTTGACCTGATAACTCATACACAAACACCGTGATAACTTTGACCTGATAGAAAAAAAGTTATTGAAAATATCCTCCGATAACTTTTGTGTAAATAACATGCTAATGTACGCATCGTAGAGTTGATAACTCACATACAAACGGCGTGTTTACTTTTTGAACCATGTGAAAAAGTTGTGGGAAACATACCCCAGTAACTTCTGCCTAAATGGCATGATAGTATACACACAACGGGCTTGGTAACTTACGATAAAAACCGCGGTAACTTTGACCCGGAGAAAAATAGTTGTTGAAACCATACCCCCGGTAACTTCTGTGAAAATAGCATGATAATATACATACTGTAGATGTGGTAACGTACGCACAAACACGCGGTAACTTTGACCTGGAGGGAAAATAGTTGCTGAAACCATACCCCTGGCAACTTTTGTGGAAAAAGCATGTTAATATATGCACCGTACCTGATAACTCAGGTGCAAACATCATGGTAATTTTATAACCCGGGAAAAAAGTTGTTGAAAACATGCCCCGGTAACTTCTATGTAGATAGCATGGTAATATACGAATCGCAGACCTGACTTACGCACAAACATCATGGTAATTTTTTTCCAGGAAAAAATTGTTCAAAACATACTCATGATTTATTTTATATAAATAGCATGATAACATACTCACATCAAAGTTGATAACTCACACACAAACACCACGGTAACTTTAACTCGGGGGTGGGGTTGTTTAAAAACATATCCTCCCCCCCCCCCCCCCCCCTCATAACTTCCTTCTAAATATCATGGTACTATATGCACAATATACATGATAACTCGCGCACAAACACCGCGGCAACTTTGATCCAGAAAAAAAAGTTGTTGAAAACGTACCACGATAACTCATGCGTAAATAGCATGATAATATACATACATCAGAGTTGATAACTTACTTAGCCCAAGCTTATTATCTATTTGCCTGAAAAAAAGTCGTCAGAACATATCAACATAGGATCTAGTTTCGAATGCTTTGTCGCGGCGAATTTTTTATGTGAAAACAGTTTTTCAGTCCAGCCGACAGTTTGAGCAACATAACATTTTGAATTTTCAGTTTTAAAAAAAATCTCTTGGCATCATCAATTTTGTTTTTTGCATGCATCTAATTAGGAGCTTCTAATTTCTGGTGGATACGCATGGAGGAAAGGTAAACAACACGAATCTAAAGGGTGGTATCTCCATGCATGCAAGTGAATTAAAACATTCGAATCTGATGCTCAAATACGTAACGTTCGGTGGTTAGCAACCCCCATATTTGTGACATGGTTTGCGGTTGTTGTTTCTGCATAGATTCTCTAGATTTTGTCCATCTTTTTACCTGGCAGGGCAGTTGTTGTACACATAAGATATTACCATGTTTAAAGAATGCGTGTGTTGTTGGATCATGCTATGAAGCAAAGCTATTCCAAGTGGTCATATTAATGGAGGTGTGTGTAACTGATCACCGAACCAGAGAACTAGACTCCGTATCAAGAGTTCAAAATGTTCATGTAATTCTGCAACAGTAAGCAGAGAACAGTAGTTGAAAGTAACATACGCCAGTGGACCTATCGAGCAGTTGGTACATGCACACCTACTAGTTTCCCCCTACCTTTATAATTTCTTCTTCGTCTCGTACTGCAGTGCAGTCTCCATTTACTCTATGAGGAAAGATCATGTCCTTGTTGAATTCTTGTGGTGATGTAGTTTACAGCTCAGCAATGCATTATCCCCTTTTATAGTGCAGGGTAGGTTGGATCCTCAGGAAACTGGTGAAATTTAAAGTTTGCATTGTGCCGTTGAGATCATCAATTCATTCGGTTAGCATGTCAATTGTTTTTTTTTCTTTAAAATAATTTCAGTTTGTTCACTGTTCTTCCTGGAATTACCAGGTCCTTCGCCTCTCTAAATTTGCCTTCCTTTTTATAGATCATTGCAATTGTTCTACCAAATTTTCTCTAACTTAGAACAAATCTCAGAAAAATTGCCATGGCAATTGTTGTTTGTACTGCTAACATGACATAGCATTTTTTTAACCCCATGGCACTTGTTGCCATGACATTTTTTATCCCCATGGCAATTTGTAGAATTGTTTATTATAGTATAAGTGATATGTTTCTTATAGTATGATGGCATTTTTATAGACTTTGATTGTGGTCACATGATATTTTTTTCGTAAGTGCTATGTTGCGATGTAAACTCAAAATATAGGGCCATGCCAACTCAACACAAAATATCATATAAGTGTTTGACTCATGTGCATTTTTAGTAATCGGATCATGGCATTTTTACTATTTAGAACATGGTAGTTTTAGTTTAGGTACCATGGCATTTTTACTAGTTAAGAGGATGACAATTTTTCAATATTAGACCGTGGCAATTTTCAATTCATGTAACCATGGCAAAATTATGCTTTGATCATGGCAACCTTTTTTTTCATGGCGCTTTTTCTGAAAAAAAAATCACATGTCGAAAGGTTGATATATAATTCTGTTCTTGGTGGTTGTGTGGTGGTGGGGGGGGGGGGGGGGGGGGGATAGTATGAGTATTTTTCTGAAATGTTTTCACATGACAATTTTTTGCAATAATGTTCTAAAGTTCCCATGGCAATTTGCTTCTCATGACAATTATGTAGATAATCATCATAACATCATAAAATGTGTTACGACTTATACTAGTAGTGCCATGTGCAACTTTATTATTGGCAGTGTTATAATTTCACTAATTAGACCATCACATTTTGAAAATACACAATTGAACCTAGGTCTAAACCCACCCGAATTATTTTTTTATAGTAAAAATCAAAAAAGTGAAACTTTTGTTGAAACAAGCATTCTCTATTGTATAACTCATGTGTAAAGTTTCACGACAAAATGACTTTCATGGTATTCAGAACGAATAAAAACAAAACGGATACTATATTAATATTACTAGTCACATAGTTTGTACTTGCAGGTTTGTCTTTTTTACCAACAATTTCACACAAGTTATTTTGCCCTGAAACTTTACACGTGACTAATACACTAGAAAATTTTCTAGTGTATTTTCGGAACCTGGGTGCCATGGCAGTTTTTTTAGTTGGAGGATGCCATTTTTAAAAAATTAGACAATGCCAATTTCAAGTTATGTACATAACATGGTAGTTTTACCTTAGGTACCATGACTTTTTTTAATTAAGAGGATGGCATTTTTAAAACTAGATCATGGCAATTTCAAGTTGTGTACCATGGAAAAATTATTCTTCAGATCATGGCAATTTCATTAGCAACACCATTGGCAAAAAAAAATTTCACCATGTTATTTTTTTGGCAAGTGGCACAAAAGGATTTTTTAGACTAACATTTTTTTTCATCAGGCCATGGTACTTTTGCTATTCAGACCATGTTAATTTTATTAGTTAGGCCATGGTAGTTACTGTAGCATGGCATTTATTTGTGCACCATTTCAAATTTGTGACATGCTATATTGTATATGTTATGCAACATGGCATTATTTTAGACCATGGCATTTCTTATCATTTTTATACCATGGCAATTTCAATTTATGTCATATAGCATTTTTTTACTTTTTCCAGTACATGGTAGTTTTTTTTTGTCATGGCAATAATCTTTTAAACTAGTTGCCATGTAATCAACAAATATTTTCCTCCAAATCATGGCAATTTTGTAATTGTATCCTTTTTGTCACATGGTATTTTTTTTAAAAATAATAGTGTTTCGTATATTCTCATGGGAAATTCTCACATTTTTTTCTCGTCTCCAAAACATGGCTCTTTTTTGCAAATTAATCATATTGTTTCTTTTTCACATGGCAATTTTGTATGTGTTTTTTTTAGAGATTTGACAAATTTGATGCTACATTGCATGCCAAATTTATGTTTTTGTATGTCCTTGCTTTTCTGATTTTAAGGCATTTTTTAATGATTTTTTAGATGTATGTTTTTGTATGTCCTTGCTTTTCTACATGTGTCGTCCGTCGATGCTTAGGCTCCACCTATGACATTGCTCCCCCCGGTGACTTTTTCGGTTGTGGTGGTGACTCCATAGTAACGCCTCTCGTGACCTCGGCAGACGATGACGGTCGCTCAACACAAACTACACTCAAAGCTTTCATCGGTAGTGTTGGTGCACATCACTCCATCGACTACGTCGCACACATGTGTCTTCCCTTCACGCTTGGTGCTTGTGTGCCTACGACCTCATCTCCTCCACCGACTTCTACAACTAGCATTGGTCGTGCAACACCGCCTCCTCTAGCGGCTTACATGGGTGGTGGTGGCCACTCCTCTTCATGTGATTCTACATCGACCACTTCAGTCGTGTCCTTCACCGCACAGGAGATTGCACAACTTCGACACATACTGCTTCTAGCTTTTCATCGCCTGGTGCTTCTTCATCGACCTCTTCAGTTGAGGTTCTGACTATGTTGGAGATTACAAGACTTCAGTGTCTACTAGGTGCTTCTTTTGACCATTAACAGTTTTGCAGGGTTTTGCTAATGATTCTTTTTGTACCGAGACTACTTTTTACAACCAGGTACATTTTCATGGATTCTTGGTACTGGAGCATCTTTCCATATGACTCATGATTCTTCAAGTTTGTCCTCCATTCAAACCTCTGGATTATCATGTTCATGTTCTTACTGCTCATGGTACTTCCCTCCTGGTCAATTGTCGAGGCACTCTTAGCACTTTGTCTTGTCATGTTCCTTTGTCTTGTCATGTTCCTTCTTTTTCTCATGCTCCTTGACTTGCCATCTACCTCATTTTAGGTGGTTAGATTGTTGACTCTTGTTGTAGAGTCATTCTCGACTTTGACAATTGTTTCGATTAGGATCGTCACACGGGTGCTCTACTTGGTGCTGGCCCTTGTGATTCCCAACTCCCAAGGCCTCCGGGAGCTTGACTGGCTTCACCTTCCCTCTACTGCAACCGGCGCAAGTCTCTTCGCCTTTGTTCCCTCGACAACTAACTCTTTGTGGCATCATCGCCCTCGTCACTTGTATGGCTCTCGTCTCTCATCCTTAGTTTCAACGTGGTCTTCTTGGATCTGTCTCTGGCGGTGTCTTTAGACTGTTAGGTTTGTTGGTTTGGTAAACAGGTTCGGTTACTTTATCCTCATAGCGAGATGGTGTCTCAACATCCTTTCGATCTTGTTCGCTCTGGTCTTTGCCTCAAAAGGAGGCCATCGCTAATATATTATCTTTATAGATGATTTCTCTCAACACACATGGATATATTTTATGTCTTCTTATAGTGAGGTCTTATCTATTGGTAAAAAGTTTGCCGACATGGTTCATACCGAGTTTTCAACTCCTATCTGTGTCTTCCATGCCGATTCTGCTCGTGAGTATATTTCTCATTTGCTACGCAGATTCCTTGTTGAGCAGGGCACACTTGCTCAATTCTCTTGTCCTTGTGCTCATGCTCAGAATGATGGTGTGTGATGAGCACAAGCATCATCACCTTCTTCAGGCAGCTCATGCGTTGATGATCGTCGCCTCTCTTCCGGCTCACTTTTGGGTTGAGGTTGTTTCTACTTCCACCTATCATTAACATTCGGCCTTCCTCTGCTCTGCAGGGTGACATTTCTCTCGAGAATCTTTTTGGTCGTTCTCGTGACTACTCGGCGCTTCGTTTGTTTGGCTGTGTTTGCTACTTTCTTCTTGCCCCCATGAACGCACCAAACTAACTGTTCAGTCTGTTGAATGTGTCATCTTAGATTACAGTGATGAGCACAAGGGCTATCAGTGTTGGGATCATGTCGTTGGATGCACATTTCTCGAGATGTGACTTTTGATGAGTCTCATCCTTTCTATCCACGTCCATCCTCCTATTGAGGATATTTCTTTCTCACTTTTCTCGATATATCACTCATGTATTGTCCTCGTCAACCCATCCCACCATGCCTTCCCATATTACTGTTGTCGACCCATGTCGTCGTCACCTGCCTACCTGAAGCTACCTCACCTCACACGTTCCCTAAGGCTTTTCCGGTGATTCCCCCTCGTCCTCTTCTTTCCCACATTGGTCGTCCGCGTGTTGTGGATTCTTCTGATGTGCCATCTCCCTCAACTACCATGCCTCCTTCTGTTCACAACGCACCGCCTCCAGCTCAACCTACTATGGTGCTCGGCCGCTTCCGCCTATGGACCGCTATGGTTATTTTGATGTCGCTCTTCTCGAGACGACTTCTTATCGTGACGCTATCAAAAATGCCGTTCTTAATAGAATGAAGCGATATACATACTAAATGGGTAAGCAAGACATACTGGGACAAGTAAACTTGCAGCATGCGTCCTTACCGACCCTCCATGTTGTATGAACAACTGTAGTGATATAAAATGAGTGTCAAAAGAGAGCAGCACACCACAGCTATATATTTGGAATTTCATCATCCTGGAAACGGAGCCATACTACATTAAAACTAGCAGGAGTAGGAAGGCATCCTTGGAAATAGAACAAGACCAGCGTGAGTTGAGGAAGGCAGGCAGGGAACAAATTAAGTGGTGATACTACATCCCGAAACGAACAAGACTGCTCCATGTGTTAAGGGAAACTACATACATACTCCCTCCGTTCGGAATTACTTGTCGCAGAAATGGATGTACGTACATCCATTTCTGCGACAAGTAATTCCGAACGGAGGGAGTATGTGTATATATATTCAGGTGTGCTGCCTGGTTGTTGAGCGTGAAGAAGTGTTTCAGACTTTTGAGTGGGAAGGGAATTAACATGAACATGAGCTATATATATTCTGTAAGTTGCTACTCAAAGATATATTTATTCAGCAAGTTTCTATCAAGCAGCCTAGTAGCAGCATGATAATCACAAGGCAGAGAAACGAACAAACAAACAGTAGCATCATCGTTGTTTAAGGATGGACTGTAGCAGCCTAACCAGACATAGCCTTGGCAGGATGGCCACGACGAGCTGAGAGCAAGCACTGGAGGCAAGGAGAGGAGTTCATCGTGGTTGTTTCTGTAGCTACTGCCGCCGTCGCATGGAAGCAACGCCGAGGTGCCTGGCACGATGAACCCCATGTCATCTGCATCAGTGATGCTGTTGTACCGAATTGAATCCTGCTGCACAAGAAGGACAAAAGAATTAACAAGATAATCTTGTGGCCAAATCGAAAAACAAAACAAGAAATCATGGACTCGAGCTTGGAGAAAACATGGGATGACCTAGTTGAGGAAGGTACAGCAACAGCAATGACCTAGTTGAGGTAAGAAATAAGCATTCTATGCAAATAGGAGGCTGCAAGCCACCTTGACAATAACCAACTTGTTTGTCATCAATATGCTCATACACAGCTAGGAATGAGTGATTTTCTTTCTTCTCATAGAAGGGCAACGATCGGTCAGTGTGCAGAACATCAATCAAAAACTGAAACTTGTACGAGAAGAATTCCTTAGCAGAGATAAGAAAATCAGCTCATGTTCATATAAGAACTAAAATCATGTACATCAACATGATCTGCTAATGTGCAAAACACATTTGCAACACACATACACTTGGTAATTTCCTGCTCACATGAGCACAGCACACACACATGGGCTAGAGATGAACACAGACCACCTACATCAGCAGAGAATTGCTAATAATCATGTTATATGCCTATATGATTAGAGCAATGGCAACTGGCTTAATGGCTCAGTTAGACATCCTAAACCCAGCAAAGCAACATAACCAACCAGATTAGAGCAGTAGGAGCAGTAGCAACCAGAGGACCAATGGCTCACTTATGAGACAATTCACATGAAACCCAGCCCATCACAGGAACCATAGCATCCATCGACCCACAGCGCCTTGTTAACCAAATTGTGACCATCTATCAGAGTCCAAACCCTAGCATGGTGGCTATTCCCTTCGGTAGCATCGGCCACGTCTCTGTAAAAGGCAGCTTCTATTTTCCTTTTATTTTGCCCTTTTGTATTTCTCAGGGATGTAATCTTTGGTGGGGTCTTTTTCGGGTCACATGATATGTTAATGGAAGCAGGTCTTTTAATTTGCCAAAAAAAAAATTGAAGCAGTTTAAAGAACACATATTGAGAGTGACGCATCAACTTCAATAATTGCATCGGAAGAAAACATTCAGTCTCAAACTCTCAATAATTAGTGCACTTGGCATGACTAATTGAAAAAATAAGTTAATCAAAACAGGTAGACGACTAATGGAATTGGCAGCGACAAATACCAGTTGTTCTCTTGTTCGTAGTAGCAAATGCATGCAGACTTAGCGCCACTTCCCACAGCAAACTTATTTTCTGCAAACAGTAGAAAGGAATTTAAAGGGTGCAGAATATCCAGCTAGGTATGTTTCACTTATGGTTGGTTGCTAAATAGTTAATGTGCAACTATGTTCTACCATGGGAGCCAAGTGTTCATAACCAAGTAAGAACCATAAGTACAAAAAAAGAGGTTGCGTGAAATAAACAACGAAATAGATACTCCTAATGCATTTGTAATAGAAGTATGAGGGCAGTCTCATTGACAGAACCTTTTGGGCTCCACTTGGGACACATAAAGCTGCACGATTTAGCTTGAAAATAAGAAGCGTAGGTACCCAATCTTGTCCTTCTTGTATCCAGACATATCTGCAGGTCAATAAAGGAATAAAGGAAACAAATGTAATTATCTTCTTTGGACTAAAAAACACACTATTTACTTAACATAACATTAGAAATTATGCCCAAAACACTGACGAATTTCTATCATGTGAAACCGTCACAGTTTGTTGGAAAATCTACTCCAGTCTATTCCAGACACTACTTGATCATGCTACAAGATATACAACGATAAAAACAAATAAGTTAGTCTAACACATACTGACTAAAAACTGGCAAATGCATATATTTAATGGAGAAGGAAGAGACAGCTCAAGTGCAGATACAGCATGTAAGATGGAAAAAAAGAAGAAGGTTTACCTTTGAAAGAACATAAAGGTTCTCCCACTTGTCAGCAAAAAACTTATAAATGTGTACTTCTGTGGTATTTGGACAAAAGGCAATCACTGAAAGAGAGAAAAGGTTCCCAGTCAAGTTAACTAATTAGATGGCAAGGCGCATGCCTTTACAAAATTTAAAATGACAACACTTGTGCAATAGTATGAGATTTTGTCGTTACAAGTAGATTGTATGATGTCTTTTCGCATGAACAATTCAATGTACAGCATGTACACACAACACACAGCAGCTAGCTTCAGGAGCACATGGGTCGGGATAGGCAACAGAATTACGGCGAGGCAATATGTGTGCCATTCAGTTCACAGAAAACACCAATTTCATTTGGTCAACTCTCAGATTTTTTTTGTTCTAAATAACCAAATTCACTCACGGATGTACACGCCTGTGAGAAGGTAGCCAACATGAAAATCCAAATAACTTGGGAATTTGGGATTGATCCATCATCCATGTCACATATGCTATCTCAATACAGTATCATGGATCGATCTGGGCCATTGGTTTCAGACAGATTGGACGGCTGGTGTTATAATGGAGCTAGGGTTTCGGATCTCGCCGGGGTTAGGCAGCGTCGTCCGTCCGTGTCGTCCTTCCTGGGGAAGTAGTCCATGAGGTGCTTCGTCTCTCGGCCTCTCCAAGGGATCCTTCTTGATGATGGGGGCTCCGTCTTGCGGTGATAGAGCTTGGCCGGAGCGTGTTATCCGGAGCAAGGGAAGAGGTGAGAAAGGTGCGCCAGATCAAGGCGAAGAATATGGAGGTCACGGTGAGTCGAGGGGCTCCCGTTCGCGTTTCGCGACGGAATTCGTCGACGGAGCCACCGGGACGCGCGGAAATCAGCGCAGTCGAGTGGCTCGATCTCGATGGATCCTGTGGGGTTCCGGACGAGGGGAGCTCGGGATACTCATAGCCGGCTTCGTGTTGGCCAGGGGTAAGGGCATAGGCGGCCCGGGGAGTTCGAGCCGGGGCGGAGGCGGGAGGTGGAATCCGTCGCGAGGAAGGAGACGGAAGGTGGGGTCTGCACGTCATATCATACGGAAAATCCTATCTAGCTGCCGTCCGCTATTTGGCATCTCCAGCGAATTACCCATTAGCCGTTGGATCGAAAACACAGATCTTAAAGCAGTTCAATTGGCCACGTCAGAAAAATAAACACGTTCGCTGGAAATGTACCTGTGGCGAACGTTTCCTCGTCACTCACATACAAACCGGTGCCCCCATTGCGATGTCCCCCATTTCCCCTTTCGTTGACTTCGTAGAGAGTGAGAGAGCAAAGGGAGGGGGAGAGCGTCCCAGCGACCCACGACGGCGGCATCCTCGCAGGCGACCCGTGACGGCGCCCACGCTGTTGGACACTGCGGATCTCATGCCCTGCTAGGAGGCTCCTCGCGCACATCTCGACGAGGTCGACGAGGTGTGGGAGGCTAATCTTGACTAGTGATTGCCTTACCAACATTCCCATGTATTCCATGGGATTCTATCTCCTACCGGACGAAGTTGATGACAAAATGGATTGGTGAGATCATGTTTTTCTGGGGAAAAAAGAGGACGGTAAACAAAAATACCACATGGTTAGTTGGCCCATGATTTGCTCCCCCAAGGGGGTGGGAGGGCTTGGGGTGATAAATACAAAGATCATGAACTGGTGCCTACTAGCCAAATGGGCATGGAAGATACTAATTAACCAGTGAAAGTTATGGCTTATGATATTCAATAATAAATATAAATCTACCTGGATTTCTTTGACCAGAAGCTTGAGGAATAAATCTCAGTTCGTAAAAGCGATAGGGAAATTGTAGCACCTACTTCCGTTAGGAACTACTTTTGTAACAGCCCAAGACCAAGACCCCTTTTCCATAGACTTGTTTTTACTTATTATTATTATGTTGGATGTAATTGCATTGTGTTTTCTTTTTATTTCATGCATGTTGCATTGTGTTTCTTTTAATTCCAGCTTCATGTCATGATCACTTTCACCAAGCTCATGTTCAACTTCCACATTTACCAAACCCATGTTCAACTTGCATCAAGCCAATGCAAAGCTTTCTAAATCCCCAAGTGCCACTTTCAACTTTTCTCAAATTTATTTATTTACATTTGAGTTCCATATTTAATTGCTCAATTAATGTCCAACTTTTGCCCATAAATCACATTTAATGTGTAGGGAAACCATCTTAAATGTCAACCCATTTGGACTTCACCCGAAGGGCTTTCTAAATTCAAACAGTTTGACTTTTATTCAAACTTGTTTGAATTATTATCTTCCCGGAATCAACGCAAAGATCACAAGTCTTTGTAGGGATTAGAAACCACATCTTGGGCGTTACAAGTTGGTATCAGAGAAGTACCGACCATAGGAGCCCCCGGTTTGATCGCCAAATGGTCGTTGTTGAGTCTAGAAAGAAAAACTATTTTGGTAGTTATAATAGGTAGTTTTCATAGAGTAGCAACTCTTTTTACTCATTTCCCCAACCATCTGTCGTAAGGAAGTGTGACGTAAGTGTTTTCATCTATTGCTTATCCCCTTCAAAGTTTTTAGGATCACATAGGTTTGGAATCGTTATGATATTGAGTGCTGGTGGGAATCTTTTGGTGCCTCCTGTCCAGATGGGGCGTGTTCCGGGGAGTTGATCTCCAAGAGATTCTTATGGTTTCATTGCCGCAGTTGCTATCGTTTCAGCCCCACTACCCGAGGGCGTGAGTTTTCGAAAAAAAAATCAATACTAGTGGTGGTGAGAAGATTTAGGCGTGACCTCGGTACTTGGAGAGTCTCCAGGGCTACTACCATATCTAGTATCGTTGCATTTTTTAAAGTATGAGGTAGACAAGTTTGCGAAGTTTCTGTTATGTGTTGATGAGGGGTTATTACAATGGACCAATGGTGTGATATTAAGTTGCTTTTATTTATGTAGTTTCGCTCCTTGTATCAATAATGCCAAATTGCATAACCAAGATTTTGGAACGTCATAGGTGGGAATTCAAGTAGTACACCTAGGTCCTTTGTTATGGTATTCGAGTTACTTCGATGTCAAATGTTGATTCCATATCTTTTTAAGTGGTGTTCTCATATTTTCTACGGGAGTGCTAATCCTTTTGATCAACCAATTGTTCTTCAACCGGTGTGCTTCTCTTCGAGATAATCCTATCCTTTTCACCATTTGCAAGAGCAATCCTCAGTTTTTCAGCGTTATTCTTTTCATTCGTCTGGAGCATTAACTTTTCCCCACCGTCCCATCCTCTTTTTCTTCAAGAGGTTAGAGATGGTCAAGTCATGTGTTCTTTTCTTCATGTGAAGCCTCTTCATCATTTTTCTTTCAAGTCTGCCTACCTTAAAGAAAAAAACATTTGTCTGCCTATTTTTTGACACCAAATTAATTATGGTCGATGTTACGCACGGGCAATTTCTTTTCCTCTTCTTTTTTTTTTAGACATTTTTCCTCTTCTTCTAGATCGAATTATGTTCGTTTCAGATTTCGAAGGATCGGTTCTCTCTCTCCTCAGGGTGGGGCCCGCATGTCGGGTCCCAGGCCCGGAAAGCAACAAGCGAGCGGCCCACGCGGCCGAGGAATAGGCTAGCGTGTGGACGGGTGCGGCTCTCGGCTGGCCACGGCGGAAGACGGGATGTCGCCCCCCCGTCGCGCCGGCGCGGGCGACACGAGCGCCTTCTTCGTGGCGACGCTGGTGCTGTGGGCCGTGTCGGTGGGGTTCGAGATCGGCGCCCGGGGCCGCCGGCTTCGCTTTCTTCCAGGCCGCCAACACCGCCGTCCGCGCCGCCGTCTCCCGCGACCCGCTCTTCGTGGACACTGCCGTCTCGCTCGTCCACTCCTCCCTCACCTCCGCCTCAGGTCCGGCCTCCCCCCCCCACCTCCGCCTCAGGTCCGGCCTCTTCCTCCCCCCACCATGGTTCTTTTACATGGCATTTGTATGTGTTTTTTTTAGAGATTTGACAAATTTGATGCACATTGCATGCCAAATTTATGTTTTTGTATGTCCTTGCTTTTCTGATTTAAGGCATTTTTTAATGATTTTTTAGATGTATGTTTTTGTATGTCCTTGCTTTTCTACATGTGTCGTCCGTCGATGCTTAGGCTCCACCTATGACATTGCTCCCCCCGGTGACTTTTTCGGTGTGTGGTGTGACTCCATAGTAACGCCTCTCGTGACCTCGGCAGACGATGACGGTCGCTCAACACAAACTACACTCAAAGCTTTCATCGGTAGTGTTGGTGCACTACTCCATCGACTACGTCGACACATGTGTCTTCCCTTCACGCTTGGTGCTTGTGTGCCACGACCTCATCTCCTCCACCGACTTCTACAACTAGCATTGGTCGTGCACACCGCCTCCTCTAGCGGCTTACATGGGTGGTGGTGGCCACTCCTCTTCATGTGATCTACATCGACCACTTCAGTCGTGTCCTTCACCGCACAGGAGATTGCACAACTTCGACACATACTGCTTCTAGTTTTCATCGCCTGGTGCTTCTTCATCGACCTCTTCAGTGAGGTTCTGACTATGTTGGAGATTACAAGACTTCAGTGTCTACTAGGTGCTTCTTTTGACCATTAACAGTTTTGCAGGGTTTTGCTAATGATTCTTTTTGTACCGAGACTACTTTTTACAACCAGGTACATTTTCATGGATTCTGGTACTGGAGCATCTTTCCATATGACTCATGATTCTTCAAGTTTGCTCCATTCAAACCTCGGATTATCATGGTTCATGTTCTTACTGCTCATGGTACTTCCCTCCTGGTCAATTGTCGGGCACTCTTAGCACTTTGTCTTGTCATGTTCTTTGTTCTTGTCATGTTCCTTCTTTTCTCATGCTCCTTGACTTGCATCTACCTCATTTTAGGTGGTTGATTGTTGACTCTTGTTGTGAGAGTCATTTCTCGACTTTGACAATTGTTTCGATTAGGATCGTCACACGGGTGCTCTACTTGGTGCTGGCCCTTGTGATTCCCAACTCCCAAGGCCTCCGGGAGCTGACTGGCTTCACCTTCCTCTATGCAACCGGCGCAAGTCTCTTCGCTTTGTTCCCTCGACACTAACTCTTTGTGGCTCATCGCCCTCGTCACTTGTATGGCTCTCGTCTCTCATCCTTAGTTTCAACGTGGTCTTCTTGGATTGTCTCTGCGGTGCTGGTGTCTTTAGATGTTAGGTTTGTGTTTGGTAAACAGGTTCGGTTACTTTATCCTCATAGCGAGATGGTGTCTCAACATCCTTTCGATCTTGTTCGCTCTGGTCTTTGCTCAAAAGGAGGCCATCGCTATATATTATCTTTATAGATGATTTCTCTCAACACACATGGATATATTTTATGTCTTCTTATAGTGAGGTCTTATCTATTGGTAAAAAGTTTGCCGACATGGTTCATACGAGTTTTCAACTCCTATCTGTGTCTTCATGCCGATTTGCTCGTGAGTATATTTCTCATTTGCTACGCAGATTCCTTGTTGAGCAGGGCACACTTGCTCAATCTCTTGTCCTTGTGCTCATGCTCAGAATGATGGTGTGTGATGAGCACAAGCATCATCACCTTCTTCAGGCAGCTCATGCGTTGATGATCGTCGCCTCTCTTCCGGCTCACTTTGGGTTGAGGTTGTTTCTACTTCCACCTATCATTAACATTCGGCCTTCCTCTGCTCTGCAGGGTGACATTTCTCTCGAGAATCTTTTTGGTCGTTCTCGTGACTACTGGCGCTTCGTTTGTTTGGCTGTGTTTGCTACTTTCTTTTGCCCCCATGAACGCACCAAACTAACTGTTCAGTCTGTTGAATGTGTCATCTTAGATTACAGTGATGAGCACAAGGGCTATCAGTGTTGGGATCATGTCGTTGGATGCACATTTCTCGAGATGTGACTTTTGATGAGTCTCATCCTTTCTATCCACGTCCATCCTCCTATTGAGGATATTTCTTTCTCACTTTTCTCGATATATCACTCATGTATTGTCCTCGTCACCCATCCACCCATGCCTTCCCATATTACGTTGTCGACCCATGTCGTCGTCACCTGCCTACCTGAAGCTACCTCACCACCACGTTCACCTAGGCTTTTCCGGTGATTCCCCCTCGTTCTCTTCTTTCCCACATTGTGTCGTCCGTGTTGTGGATTCTTCTGATGTGCCATCTCCCTAACTACATGCCTCCTTCTGTTCACAACGCACCGCCTCAGCTCAACCTACTATGGTGCTCGGCCGCTTCCGCCTATGGACCGCTATGGTTATTTTGATGTCGCGCTCTTCTCGAGACGACTTTTATCGTGACGCTATCAAAAATGCCGTTCTTAATAGAATGAAGCGATATACACTAAATGGGTAGCAAGACATACTGGGACAAGTAAACTTGCAGCATGCGTCCTTACCGACCCTCCATGTGTATGAACAACTGTAGTGATATAAATAGAGTGTCAAAAGAGAGCAGCACACACAGCTATATATTTGGAATTTCATCATCCTGGAAACGGAGCCATACTACATTAAAAACTAGCAGGAGTAGGAAGGCATCCTTGGAAATAGAACAAGACCAGCGTGAGTTGAGGAAGCAGGCAGGGGAACAAATTAAGTGGTGATACTACATCCCGAAACGAACAGACTGCCAGTGTTAAGGGAAACTACATACATACTCCCTCCGTTCGGAATTACTTGTCGCCGAAATGGATGTACGTACATCCATTTTGCGACAAGTAATTCCGAACGGAGGGAGTATGTGATTTAATTCAGGTGTGCTGCCGGTTGTTGAGCGTGAAGAAGTGTTTTAGACTTTTGAGTGGGAAGGGAATTAACATGAACATGAGCTATATATATTCTGTAAGTTGCTACTCAAAGATATATTTATTCAGCAAGTTTCTATCAAGCAGCCTAAGTAGCAGCATGATAATCACAAGGCAGAGAAACGAACAAACAAACAGTAGCCTCATCGTGTTTAAGGATGGACGTAGCAGCCTAACCAGACATAGCCTTGGCAGGATGGCCACGACGAGCTGAGAGGCAAGCACTGGAGGCAAGGAGAGGAGTTCATCGTGGTTGTTTCGTAGCTACTGCCGCCGTCGCATGGAAGCAACGCCGAGGTGCTGGCACGATGAACCCCATGTCATCTGCATCAGTGATGCTGTTGTACCGAATTGAATCTGCTGCACAAGAAGGACAAAAGAATTAACAAGATAATCTTGTGGCCAAATCGAAAAACAAAACAAGAAATCATGGACTCGAGCTTGGAGAAAACATGGGATGACCAGTTGAGGAAGGTACAGCAACAGCAATGACCTAGTTGAGGTAAGAAATAAGCATTCTATGCAAATAGGAGGCTGCAAGCCACTTGACAATAACCAACTTGTTTGTCATCAATAGCTCATACACAGCTAGGAATGAGTGATTTTCTTTCTTCTCATAGAAGGGCAACGATCGGTCGTGTGCAGAACATCAATCAAAAACTGAAACTTGTACGAGAAGAATTCCTTAGCAGAGATAAGAAAATAGCTCATGTTCATATAAGAACTAAAATCATGTACATCAACATGATCTGCTAATGTGCAAAACACATTGCAACACACATACACTTGGTAATTTCCTGCTCACATGAGCACAGCACACACACATGGGCTAGAGATGAACACAGACCACCTACATCAGCAGAGAATTGCTAATAATCATGTTATATGCCTAATGATTAGAGCAATGGCAACTGGCTTAATGGCTCAGTTAGACATCCTAAACCAGCAAAGCAAACATAACCAACCAGATTAGAGCAGTAGGAGCAGTAGCAACCAGAGGACCAATGGCTCACTTATGAGACAATTCACATGAAACCCAGCCCATCACAGGAACCATACATCCATCGACCCACAGCGCCTTGTTAACCAAATTGTGACCATCTATCAGAGTCCAAACCCTAGCATGGTGGCTATTCCCTTCGGTAGCATCGGCCACGTCTCTGTAAAAGGCAGCTTCATTTTCCTTTTATTTTGCCCTTTTGTATTTCTCAGGGTGTATCTTGGTGGGGTTTTTTCGGGTCACATGATAGTTAATGGAAGCAGGTCTTTTAATTTGCCAAAAAAAAAATGAAGCAGTTTAAAGAACACATATTGAGAGTGACGCATCAACTTCAATAATTGCATCGGAAGAAAAACATTCAGTCTCAAACTCTCAATAATTGTGCACTTGGCATGACTAATTGAAAAAATAAGTTAATCAAAACAGGTAGACGACTAATGGAATTGCAGCGACAAATACCAGTTGTTCTTTGTTCGTAGTAGCAAATGCATGCAGACTTAGCGCCACTTCCCACAGCAAACTTATTTTCTGCAACAGTAGAAAGGAATTTAAAGGGTGCAGAATATCCAGCTAGGTATGTTTCACTTATGGTTGGTTGCTAAATAGTTAATGTGCAACTATGTTCTACCATGGGAGCCAAGTGTCATAACCAAGTAAGAACCATAAGTACAAAAAAAGAGGTTGCGTGAAATAAACAACGAAAAGATACTCCTAATGCATTTGTAATAGAAGTATGAGGGCAGTCTCATTGACAGAACCTTTGGGCTCCACTTGGGACACAAAAGCTGCACGATTTAGCTTGAAAATAAGAAGCGTAGGTACCAATCTTGTCTTCTTGTATCCAGACATATCTGCAGGTCAATAAAGGATAAAGGAAACAAAGAATTATCTTCTTTGGACTAAAAAACACACTATTTACTTAACATAACATAGAAATTAGCCCAAAACACTGACGAATTTCTATCATGTGAAACCGTCACAGTTTGTTGGAAAATCTACTCCAGTCTATTCCAGACACTACTTGATCATGCTACAAGATATACAACGATAAAAACAAATAAGTAGTCTAACACATCTGACTAAAAACTGGCAAATGCATATATTTAATGGAGAAGGAAGAGACAGCTCAAGTGCAGATACAGCATGTAAGTGAAAAAAAGAAGAAGGTTTACCTTTGAAAGAACATAAAGGTTCTCCCCACTTGTCAGCAAAAAACTTATAAATGTGTACTTCTGTGGTATTTGGACAAAAGGCAATCACTGAAAGAGAGAAAAGGTTCCCAGTCAAGTTAACTAATTAGATGGCAGGCGCATGCCTTACAAAATTTAAAATGACAACACTTGGCAATAGTATGAGATTTTGTCGTTACAAGTAGATTGTATGATGTCTTTTCGCATGAACAATTCAATGTACAGCATGTACACACAACACACAGCAGCTAGCTTCAGGAGCACATGGGTCGGGATAGGCACAGAATTAAGGCGAGGCAAATGTGTGCCATTCAGTTCACAGAAACACCAATTTCATTTGGTCAACTCTCAGATTTTTTTTGTTCTAAATAACAAATTCACTCACGGATGTACACGCCTGTGAGAAGGTAGCCAACATGAAAATCCAAATAACTTGGGAATTTGGGATTGATCCATCATCCATGTCACATATGCTATCTCAATACAGTATCATGGATCGATCTGGGCCATTGGTTTCAGACAGATTGGACGGCTGGTGTTATAATGGAGCTAGGGTTTCGGATCTCGCCGGGGTTAGGCAGCGTCGTCCGTCCGTGTCGTCCTTCCGGGGAAGTAGTCCATGAGGTGCTTCGTCTCTCGGCCTCTCCAAGGGATCCTTCTTGATGATGGGGGCTCCGTCTTGCGGTGATAGAGCTTGGCCGGAGCGTGTTATCCGGAGCAAGGGAAGAGGGGAGAAAGGTGCGCCAGATCAAGGCGAAGAATATGGAGGTCACGGTGAGTCGAGGGGCTCCCGTTCGCGTTTGCGACGGAATTCGTGCGAGCACGGACCGGACGCGCGGAAATCAGCGCAGTCGAGTGGCTCGATCTCGATGGATCCGTGGGGTTCCGGACGAGGGGAGCTCGGGATACTCATAGCCGGCTTCGTGTTGGCCAGGGGTAAGGATAGGCGGCCCGGGGAGTTCGAGCCGGGGCGGAGGCGGGAGGTGGAATCCGTCGCGAGGAAGGAGACGAAGGTGGGGTCTGCACGTCATATCATACGGAAAATCCTATCTAGCTGCCGTCCGCTATTTGGCATCTCCAGCGAATTACCCATTAGCCGTTGGATCGAAAACACAGATCTTAAAGCAGTTCAATTGGCCACGTCAGAAAAATAAACACGTTCGCTGGAAATGTACTGTGGCGAACGTTTTCCTCGTCACTCACATACAAACCGGTGCCCCATTGCGATGTCCCCCATTTCCCTTTCGTTGACTTCGTAGAGAGTGAGAGAGCAAAGGGAGGGGGAGAGCGTCCCAGCGACCCACGACGGCGCGCATCCTCGCACGGCGACCACGTGACGGGCCCACGCTGTTGGACACTGCGGATCTCATGCCCTGCTAGGAGGCTCCTCGCGACATCTCGACGAGGTCGACGAGGTGTGGGAGGCTAATCTTGACAGTGATTGCCTTACCAACATTCCCATGTATTCCATTGGATTCTATCTCCTACCGGACGAAGTTGATGACAAAATGGATTGGTGAGATCATTGTTTTGGGGAAAAAGAGGAGGAAACAAAAATACCACATGGTTAGTTGGCCCATGATTTGCTCCCCCAAGGGGGTGGGAGGGCTTGGTGATAAATACAAAGATCATGAACTGGTGCCTACTAGCCAAATGGGCATGGAAGATACTAATTAACCAGTGAAAGTTATGGCTTATGATATTCAATAATAAATATAAATCTACCTGGATTTCTTGACCAGAAGCTTGAGGAATAAATCTCAGTTCGTAAAAGCGATAGGGAAATTGTAGCACCTACTTCCGTTAGGAACTACTTTTGTAAAGCCCAAGACCAAGACACCCTTTTCCATAGACTTGTTTTTACTATTATTATTATTGGATGTAATTGCATTGTGTTTTCTTTTTATTTCATGCATGTTGCATTGTGTTTTTTTTAATTCGCTTCATGTCATGATCACTTTCACCAAGCTCAGTTCAATTCCACATTTACCAAACCCATGTTCAACTTGCATCAAGCCAGAAGCTTTCTAAATCCCCAAGTGCCACTTTCAACTTTTCTCAAATTATTTATTTACATTTGAGTTCCATATTTAATTGCTCAATTAATGTCCAACTTTTGCCCATAATCACATTTAATGTGTAGGGAAACCATCTTAAATGTAACCCATTTGGACTTCACCCGAAGGGCTTTCTAAATTCAAACAGTTTGACTTTTATTCAAACTTGTTTGAATTATATCTTCCCGGAATCAACGCAAAGATCACAAGTCTTTGTAGGGATTAGAAACCACATCTTGGGCGTTACAAGTTGGTATCAGAGAAGTACAACGACCATAGGAGCCCCCGGTTTGATCGCCAAATGGTCGTTGTTGAGTCTAGAAAGAAAAACTATTTTGGTAGTTATAATAGGTAGTTTTCATAGAGTAGCAACTCTTTTTACTCATTTCCCCAACCATCTGTCGTAAGGAAGTGTGACGTAAGTGTTTTCATCTATTGCTTATCCCCTTCAAAGTTTTTAGGATCACATAGGTTTGGAATCGTTATGATATTGAGTGCTGGTGGGAATCTTTGTGGCCTCTGTCCAGATGGGGCGTGTTCCGGGGAGTTGATCTCAAGAGATTCTTTGGTTTCATTGCCGCAGTTGCTATCGTTTAGCCCCACTACACCGAGGGGTGAGTTTTCGAAAAAAAAATCAATACTAGTGGTGGTGAGAAGATTTAGGCGTGACCTCGGTACTTGGAGAGTCTCAGGGCTACTACCATATCTATATCGTTGCATTTTTTAAGTGAGGTAGACAATTTTGCGAAGTTTCTGTTTGTGTTGATGAGGGGTTATTACAATGGACCAATGGTGTGATATAAGTTGCTTTATTTATGTAGTTTCGCTCCTTGTATCAATAATGCCAAATTGCATAACCAGATTTTGGAACGTCATAGGTGGGAATTAAGTAGTACACCTAGGTCCTTTGTTATGGTATTCGAGTTACTTCGATGTCAAATGTTGATTCCATATCTTTTTAAGTGGTGTTCTCATATTTTCTACGGGAGTGCTAATCCTTTTGATCAACCAATTGTTCTTCAACCGGTGTGCTTCTCTTCGAGATAATCCTATCCTTTTCACCATTTGCAAGAGCAATCCTCAGTTTTTCAGCGTTATTCTTTTCATTCTCGTCTGGAGCATTAACTTTTCCCCACCGTCCCATCTCTTTTTCTTCAAGGGTTAGAGATGGTCAAGTCAGTGTTCTTTTCTTCATGTGAAGCCTCTCATCATTTTCTTTCAAGTCTGCCTACCTTAAAGAAAAACATTTGTCTGCCTATTTTTTGACACCAAATTAATTATGGGCGATGTTACGCACGGGCAATTTCTTTCTCTCTTTTTTTTTAGACATTTTTCCTCTCTTCTAGATCGAATTATGTTCGTTTCAGATTTCGAAGGATCGGTTCTCTCTTCCTCGGTGGGGCCCGCATGTCGGGTCCCAGGCCCGGAAAGCAACAAGCGAGGCGCCCACGCGGCCGAGGAATAGGCTAGCGTGTGGAGGGTTGCGGCTCTCGGCTGGCCACGGCGGAAGACGGGATGTCGCCCCCCCGTCGCGCCGGCGCGGGGCGACACGAGCGCTTCTTCGTGGCGACGCTGGTGCTGTGGGCCGTGTCGGTGGGGTTCGAGATCGGCGCCCGGGGCCGCCGGCTTCGCTTTCTTCCAGCCGCCAACACCGCCGTCCGCGCCGGCCGTCTCCGCGACCCGCTCTTCGTGGACAATGCCGTCTCGCTCGTCCACTCCCCCTCACCTCCGCCTCAGGTCGGCCTCTTCCTCCCCCCACCCACCCACCCCCACCCCCCCCCCCACCCCCCCCCCCCCCCCCGGTCTCTCCGAACCCCGCACATTCGTTCCGTGCTTTTCCCGTACACGTGCTTTGAGTAGAAGAAACCTCCAGCAATTCACGAATTTGGGGATAGAGAGGGCACAGCATGAGTTAAACTCGTTGACGCTCGATGCAATCTATTCGGCCCTGGACAAAAGGGAGCAGAAATGGGCTACGCACTATTAGTGTTAGTCTTGTTAGTTACTGCGGCACTGCTTCCTTGTGCTGTTGAGAATTGTCTCCATTTGAGCTTTGATTGGTTGAAATCGTGCAAGATTTCTCCAAGACCATACTGCTTGCTACCTTGCTGTTTATGGGGTTGTATGTTTTTTCATACAAAATTGCCAACCCTTCAAAGAGTGGTAACGGTATAACGTGTGTTTAGAGGAGTTCACTGGTTGGGTGGCTAATATCTCTATTTTGTCTGCTAGTTGGGCGGCGAATCAGCACCTAGTGCCTAAACGCCAATTAGGTGGGCCTAGGAGGGATAAATTGGCTAGCAGGAAGGGTGTCATCTAGTGCCTGGTGGCCCTCTAGGTGCACTAGGTGGCTGACTTTTAGAACACTACCTTTTTCACAACATTACATCTCATGTACTGTTGCCAGTAAATCTGTCGCACAGAATTGACAATGGCTAAGCAATTTTTTTTAATAGAAATGAAAATTTTATGTTCTAGATGGTCGTATATGTGCCATTAGATTTAGTGGTGCTAAATCTTTCTCTCAAGATAGTTAGGAAGTTGTAGAGCCTTCCCTCTGCAGTATGTAAAACTGTTGACCCTTCTTTTAAACGTAATGGCTTGTAGGTGTAATGCATATTCTCGAAAGCTTACTCTGTCCTTTTTTGGTAAATTTTTATCTCTAAAGTATGTTCCATTGATGCTGCAATATGTTATTTTAGTTAAATCTTATTAGGCTTGTTGATCGACTTTATCTCACTCCTATCTCGATGTGCAGTTATCTTTGTTCTATTGTGCCAATGGTTACCAAGCGCCTTGAGTACATGTTTCAGCATGAATAATTAGTTGATAGCAGTTGTATACTTGGATTGCAGCATATTCTGCTAAGTGCTTTTCATGTGGCTACTTTGCTTATGACCAATTGGATATGATCCGCTACCGGCTAATACAGTGGATGGATTCCTGGAATTCTCATGCATCACCTTATTCTGCTCATTTGCTTTACGCTGGATCTGTATCGGAATGAGACAATCAACTACCTGATTCTCACTCTTATGTGCGAGGTACATATATATCTTCTCATATTTCCTGGCATTTTATTTTGTTGACAAAGTTGGTTTACTTGGTCACTTCATATAGTTTTGTCTTATCATTTGCCATGGGGTTACTATTTACCCAGTTTTCATTTGAGGAATAAGTGTGTATACTCCTCGAGAGAATCCTTTCCTTGCACTTATAAGTTGCATTGCACCTAAATTGTGACTAACGGACCATCTTAGTGGCCTTTGATGTAAATCAGTAAACTAGCATTGCTTTCCAACTCAGGATTGCGAGCTGCTGGCACAAGCATGTCCATAGCCGGTAGATGGTCACATTAATAAGTTGCAGCCCAAACTTTATTGAAGCAAATGAGGATACAAAGAGAACGTACAGAAGACCTTACACTTCATCAATTCATCACAATTTAGAACAAATAATATGGTCAGTCCATTCAGTATGACCTTGTGAGGTTAGCTGTTTTGATTGCCCAGCTGGGCTTTGAACCACTCAATAGTGGCCATTGTAGCTCCTTCTTCAAGTTCACTAACATTGCTAGAATACAATATTTGGAGGTCTTGCATGGGTCGACACATCACATTGCTAGAATAGAATATTAATAAGGAATTGATGTCTCATTTTAAGAACATCGGTATCGAAATAAGTAGTTCAGTTCAGTCTCCACTGTAATCAGTGGGCAAGGTGTACATTTGGTTGCAGCAACTAATCTGAAGTTAATAGGTATACACTTTTCTTTCACTAGCAAACATGCCCGTGCGTTGCAACGGGAGAAAAAAATAGCATACGTTCGGACGGTGAGATTGTGCACACCGATAGCAGCCGCCTCATAGGTGCTTTGCTACAGAGCAAATGATAGGTGGCATGAATCATATGGTTTGCTCGACTAGGAATCTGGGTTGTGGGACTTGTGTCACTGATAATAAAAACGATGAATTGATTGTGGACAGAATTTATTGGACTTAGTTGGGGACTTAGTTTCAGATAATTAGTTAACACTATTTTTTTTGCGGGAGTTCACACTAAAATTTAAAGTAGAACATTCAGAGTAACAGGAGCAGCAGTATACCAACCTGGTAGTAGCAAGGGATCGTTTGTGTTTTGCTAGAAGTTGATTGAAGTCCATGAAGATAACCGCTCCTAGATAAAAGGAAACACTATCTATGTGCCGCCCGGACGTGGCCGTGTCGCTTTCACCAGATTTAAATGGTACTCCTAATCTTACTCGACGCCGGCTTAAGAAAAAAAAAATCTTACCGGGCACAAACGGTACTCCTGATCCATCAAACAGAAACATGCAATTAACTCCGGGACTGAATCATGACCTTCACAAGAGCCGTAGGGTACTCCACATAGTTGTTTTCATTTATGCTAAAGAACTTGTAGATTAAAAACAGAAATAACGGAGTACTTGTCAATATGTATATCCAAAGTGTGTGAGCAAGTACCATAGACCAACATATGCATATCACATTGCTTTGTCAAGAGAAAACACGTAAAAAGGAACTAAGCATTAATCCCAAAGATGATGTACCATGAAAAAAATAACCCAGGTTATTCGACAGCTAGAAGTTGCGGTTCGTAACGAACTTAAAGTAATCAAAAATTTGTGGCCCACATGTCACCGGGTAAGGGGGGAAATTCCCTTTCTCTTCTCCTTCCCGCACCAGACTTCTCTTGTGCTACAGCAGAGCAGGGTCCCGTCCCCCAGCCGCTGAGGCAGGCTCGGTCCTGAGATTTCGGTGGCCCGGGGCAAAAGTGAACATGGTCCCCTTAATATAAACATCAAATAGTTGTCTATATAAAATAAAATATTACCAATAAAAAATTTAAAACATAAGAAAATCTAACATTCTAAGATGTTAGCGGTCACAGTGACCGGTGGGTTTGGTCTCCTCTCGACGTGGACCCTAGGGGGAGATTGGGTATCTTCAGCCCAATACACAGAAGAGATCAAGCATTGGTCATGGGAGATCATGTGTTGGTCACAGAAGGTCGCACATGAAATCAAGCCAAATTGTGGCTACCATCTGATGAGCCAAATTACCCTCACGATGTTGTATGAAGAACTAAATTTATGATATGGTAAAACTGATAGCGATATTTCTATGAGTTAAAAGTGTATAATCAGCCAGATAAGAACTACAATGGGTCTATACGAACATATTAAGGTAACAGTTGGATATATAAAATATACATCACTGAATAAAGTTAATGCAACAATCAGCCGTCAATTTATAACATGAGATCAACTTCTAAAAATATAATGTATGAGGGAAGAAGAGTAACAACAGTGACGTCCCTGTTCACCATTCCAGAGTATCTAATTCCTTCGAAGGGATCACTGCAAAAAAAAAAGGATCACCTCATTATACTGAACCGGTGAGAAGGCCATCACTTTGAAGAACTAAATTTATGATATGGTAAAACTTCTAAAAAATATAATGTATGAGGGAAGAAGAGTAACAACAGTGACGTCCCTGTTCACCATTCCAGAGTGTCTAATTCCTTCAAAGGGATCACTGCAAAAAAAAAAAAGGATCACCTCATTATACTGAACCAGTGAGAAGACCATCACTTTGTTTTTGAGAACCTCCTCACATCGATAAGGAAAGAAAAAGGTTCAGGGCCCAGTCTACAAAGGAAAAAAAATCAGCCTCCTTCGTGAGAAGACCTTGGCGTACGCAGGAGCATCTCGCGCACTGAGCTCTTTCCATGACGTTTTTTTTCTCTTCAAGCTCGGTCGCTGAAGCGCCTCATGCTGTCCCAGCCTGGGGTGACCCACCATCTGCCTGCTCCTAGGTGTGCGCTTTGACACCAGCGCCTCATGGATCATCTGCCTCCTCCTAGGCGTGGCGCTTCGACGTCCCCTATGCCATCCTTCCCGTAACCTCCGGTCTCATCACATCTCGAAATTTGTTTTAAAGCAACAGGCCATATAATATTGGGTGGTCTCTTCCGTATATGCAAGATGCATGTCTTCCAACACAGTGGGCGTTCCCCGGAAATTGGTCGACTCCCTCCATCATGTATGTGGCCGACCTTTCCTATTCCTCTTCCCTCGTTAAACTTCGCTTCTCGATTCCGACGCTTCCTTGTTACCCAGGAACTTCAAAGAGGTTATAAATTGGAAGAGTTGAATATAGGGGCGCGAGGTGGGACTATTAATACTTATATAATCCTTCTTTCCAAAACAAAAGACTGAGCCATCTCAGTTGGTTGGGATAGTAGAACTCGATAACAAAGTTGCGGGTTCAATTCTTGGCACCATCATATATTTTTGCTGCGCCGGCTTTGTTTTTAGACAGGCCGAGGTATTGCTGCCAATTAGGTGGGCCGCTTTCATTGGCAACCCGCGAGACCATCGGTGGGCGAGGCCAAGTAAGAGTGCAACCATAACTAACGAAAACAAATCGTGGTACGTACGAAAATTGTACCGACGGACGGACGAAGATTTACGGACGAAAATCCGGAAGTAAGAAGCGGTAGCCCTTTTATTATTAGGTAAAGACTTGTGAGTATTTGTACTATGGAAGGTCTGGGTACATTGTACCAAGGAAATACTAAATGTCAGCAAAAATAGGAGTACATTCTACCCTGGAAGCACTAATGTCAGCTAAAAATTTGCGAGTCGATATTTTACCGGAATACTAAATTTCAGGAAAAAAAATGTGACTACATTGTACCATGGAAATACTAAAATGTCAGTTAAAAAAGTAGGTCTCGCCGGGATTTGAACCCAGGTTGCCAGATTCAAAGTCTGGAGTGCTAACCACTACACTACGAAACCATTTGTTGAGTGTGGTACACTGATTTGTTATATTTCTGTCATTTGGTTTACAGCCAGAATATTTGCCTTAACTTGATGGTTCCTGTTAATTTTTCTTCCTTTTTTTTACTTATTCCATTTGCCACTTGGCAGCTAAATGGAGCAAGGAATACCTGACGACTACCTTCTTTTTCCAATAAATTTTAGCCGAAGGCTCCATAGCGTGGTCATTGAGCTGCTATTAGGATTTACTAGGTGTTTAGTGTTTGTTTGGTGTTTTTTCTCTTCATCATTAAGCTTCAAGGATATATATTACGCACTTAAGAACACACAACATACGGGAGGAGATGCATTGGGAGAACCATTGGATAACAAAATTTATCTAGCTTCATCATGATTAGTCGGTAGTGGGTTTTCCACAATTTGTTCTATGGACCTTAAAATAAGCACATGGAAAAACACTGTTACTATTAGCACCACCCTCATCGTGGTAGGGTCGCCCTTATTACACATCTCAGATATCTCACTTCTGTGGATCAGTAGTTCAGTTCAGCCTTCACTGTAAGCAGAGCGGAAGGGGTACATTTGATTGCAGCGACTAATCTGAAGTTAGTAATATAGGTACTGGATGTGCCTTTCTTGATAGTTTACTGTAAATTTTGTCAAGGTTATAGTCACACCAATGTAAATCAGAAGACGGAGGTATGTTTCAAGTGCTATTAGCCTCTAGACTGAGTATTTGTACCATGGAAGGTCTTGGTACATTGTACAAGGGAAATACTAAATATCAGCAAAAATAAAAGTATATTCTACCCTGGAAACACTAAATGTTAGCAAAAATTTCATGTCAATATTTTTTCCTGAATACTAAGTGTCATAAAAAATGTGAGTACATTGTACCATGGAAATACTAAAATGCCAGCTAAAAAAGTAGGTCTCGCCGGGATTTGAACCCAGGTCGCCAGATTCAAAGTCTGGAGTGCTAACCACTACACTACGAAACCATTTATTGGGTGTGATCCACTGATGGTTATATTTCTGTAATTTGGGTTACAGACAAAATATTGTTTCTTTGCTCGACGATTCCTGTTAAATTTCCTTCCCTTGTTTCGGATTTGCTTCTGTTTGGCACTTGGCAGCTAAATGGAGAAAGGAATATCCGACGAAGAGGAGAGGAGGGGCTAGCCGGCTAGCGTGTAGACGGGTGCGGCTCTTGGCTCGCCACGACGCAAGACGGGATGCCGCCCCGTCGTGCCGGCGCGGGCGACACGAGCACCTTCTTCGCTGCGACGCTAGTGCTGTGGGCCGTGTCGGTGGGGTTTGAGATCGGCGTGCGGGGCCGCCGGGAGCTGGCGGCCGTGGCCGCCGGCTTTGCCTTCTTCCAGGCCGCCCGTCCGCGCCACTCTTCGTCAACACCGCCTTCCCGCTCCTCCACTCCCCCCTCACTTCGGCCTCAGGTCTGGCCCCTTTCTCTGTTTCACTGACTCTCCGAATCCTCACATTTCGCCCTGTAGCTTTTCCCATACATGCGCTTTTGGTTAATAGCTAGAAGAAAGCGTACGCCAGTTGACTTCAAGCATTTCGCGAATTTGAGGGTAGATAGGGTGCGGCAGATTAATCAGTTGGTAAACTTGTTGATGCTTGATGGAATTTGTTTGACCCTGGAGTCCTGAACAAAAGGGAGCAGCATGAGTTATTTACTCAGAGTTAGTCTTGTTAGTTACTGCGATACTGCTTCCTTGTGCTGTCGAGAACTGTCTCCATTTGAGCTTTGATTGGTTGAAATTGTGCAAGATTTCTCAAAGCCCATATTGCTTGCTAGTTTATAGCATGTTCGGCTTCTAGAGGTTGTCTGATTCCAACTTCCAAGTAATGTGGCAACAATGCAATGGCCTTGCGTGCAGATACTTCCATGTTTTTCATACAAAATTGCCAACCCTTCAAAATAATGGTGATGGTATAAAGTGTGTTTAGAGGTTGGACGGCAAATATCTCCACTGACTAGTTGGGCGGCAAATATCTCCATTTTGTCTTCTAGTTGGGCCTAGTGCCTAAACACCAATTAGGTGGGCCTAGGAGGGACAAATTGGCTAGTAGGAAGGGTGTCGCGTAGTGCCTGGGGGCCCTCTAGGTGCACTAGGTGGCTGACTTTTAGAGCACTACCTTTCTCACAACATTACTTGTCATGTACCACTACTTTGCAGGTACTCACTCTGTCTCAAAATGTAAGACGTTTTTTGATACAAAGGGAGTATAAAAAAACATCTTATATTTTGAGACAGAGGGAGTACTTATTACCAGTAAATCTGTCGCACAGAATTGACAACAATTAAGCAAAACGGAAATTTTATGTCCTAGACGGTCGGATATGTGCCATTAGATTTAGAGGTGCTGTACTTTCTCTCAAGATAGTTAGGAAGTTGTAGACCTTCCCTCAGCAGTATGTAAAATTGTTAATCCTTCTTTTAAATGGATGACTCGTAGGTGTACTGCATATTCTCGAAAGCTTACTATGTCTCTTTTTGGTAAACATTTATCTCTTTAGTTTGTTCCATTGATGCTGCCATATGTTATTACTTCTTAGGCTTGTTGATCGACTTTATCTCATTGCTATCTTGATTTGCAGTTATCTTTGTTCTGTTGTGCCAATGGTGTACAAGGGCCATGAGAACATGTTTCAGCATGAAGAATTAGTTGGTAGCAGTTGGATTGGAGCATATTCTGCTCTGTGCTTTTCGTGTGGCCACGTTGCTTATGGCCAATTGGATATGCTCCGCTACCGACTATACAGTGGATGGATTCCTGGGACTCTGCTGCATCACCTTATTCTGCTCATTTGCTATACGCTAGCTCTGTATCGGAATGTGACAATCAACTACTTAATTCTCACTCTTCTATGCGAGGTACATATCTCTCTTCTCATATCTTCTGGCATTTAATTTTGTTGACAAAGTTGGTTTACTTGGTCACTTCAAATAGTTTTTTGTCTTATCATGTGCCATGGGGCTATTATTTACCCAGTTGTCATTTGAGGAATAGGTGTGTACTCAAGAGAGAATCCTTTTCTTGCACTTATAAATTGTGTTGCACCTAAATTGTGACCAACAGACCATCTTAGTGGTCTGTGATGTAAATCAGTACACTAGCATTGCCTTTCCAACTCAGGATTGCGAGCTGCTGTCACTAGCATGTCCATAGTCGGTAGATGGCCACATTAACAAGTTGTAGCCCAAAATTTGTTGCAGTAAACCTGTTGCCGGAATGATAATACAAAGAGAACGTAGAGAAGACCTTTCACTTATCATTACAATCTGGAGCAAATGACATGGTCGGTTCATTCAGTATGACCTTGAAGGTTAACTGTTTTGATAACCCAGCTGGGCCTTAAACCACTCGATAATGGCCATTGCAGTTCCTTCTTCATGTTCACTAGCATTGCTAGAATACAATATTTTGAGTTCTTGCATGGGTCGGCGCATCACATTGCTAGACTAGAATATTAATGAGGCATTCATGTCTCATTTTAAGAACAGCGGTATCGAAATAAGTAGTTCAGTTCAGTCTCCACCGTAATAAGTGGGGAAGGTGTACATTTGGTTGTAGCGACTAATCTGAAGTTAGTAGGTATACACTTCTCTTTCACTTGTGAGTATTTGTATGTTCTGGGTACCTTCTACCAAGGAAATACTAAATGTCAGCAAAAATAGGAGTACATTCTACCCCGGAACACTAAATGTCAGCTGGAAAATCGTGAGTCTATTTTTTTCCGAATACCAAATGTCCAGAAAAAAATGTGAGTGCATTGTACCATGGAAATACTTAAATGCCAGCTAAAAAAGTAGGTCTCGCCGGGATTCGAACCCAGGTCGCCAGATTCAAAGTCTGGAGTGCTAACCACTACACTACGAAACCATTTGTTGAGTGTGGTACACTGATGGTTATATTTCTGTCATTTGGCATACAGCTAGAATATTTTCCTTTACTTGATGGTTCCTGTTAAATTTCCTTCCCTGTTTTTGGACTTACTTCCATTTGCCATTTGGCAGCTAAATGTATCCGACAAATACCTTATTTATTTTTTCAATTCCTTTTAGCCAAAAGCTCCATTGTGTGGGTACGATAATTTTGCCTCATTGAGCTGCTATTAGGTGTTTAGTGTTTGTTTGGTGTTTTTTCTCTTCTTATTAAGCTTCAAGGATACATATTATGCACTTAAGAACACACAACATATGAGAGGAGATGCATTGGGACAACCATTGGATAGCAAAATGTATATTGCTTCAACATGATTAGCCAGTAGTGGATTTTCCACAACTTATTCTATAGCACCTTAAAAAATTAGCACATGGCAAAAGCATTGTTTCTATTAGCACCATTGTCGTCGTGGTTGAGTTTCTTAGCGTCTCCGATATCTCCTATGGTCAGTAGTTGTAACCATACCTCCCCCTGCACCTCTTCCATCTAGCTCATCGCCTGCCGCTATCATCTCATCTTACCGCTCTGACTATCCTAGGACTGAATCTGCGCTTAACTGGTCCACCCCGTTCGACAATTTTATGACAGAGGTAATGTCGACTTAGCAACTAAGTTGTAGCCCAAACTTTATTGCAGTGAACCTGTTGCCGGAATGATGATACATGGAGAACATAGTGAAGACATTTCCTATCCTTAGTTCCTTACAATTTGGAACATGTGGTCGGCATTCAGTATGACCTTGAAGGTTAATTGTTTTGATTGCCCATTTTGGCTTTCAACCACTCACTATTGACCTTTGCAGTTCGTTCTTCATGTTCACACACATTGCTAGAATACAAGATTTTGAGCTCTTGTACGTATCTGCATCACATTGCTAGAATAGAATATTAATGAGGCATTGGTGTCCCATTTTAAGAACAAGGGTATGGGCATCTATTGAAATAAGTAGTTCAGTTCAGTTTCCACCATCAGCTGTGGGGAAGTGGCAAGCATAGGTACTGAATGTCCCTTTTTAGATACTGTACTGTAAATTTTGGCGAGGTTATAGTCACACCAATGTAAATCAGAAGAAAGAGGTATGTTTCAAGTGTTATTAGCCTCTAGACTGTGAGTATTTGTACCATGGAAGCTCTGAGTACATTGTATACCAGGGAAATACTAAATGTCAGCAAATAGGAGTACATTCTACCCTGGAAGCACGAAATGTCAGCTAAAAATTGAGAGCCAATATTTTTCCCAAATACTAAATGTCATAAAAAATGTGAGTAGTTTGTACCATGGAAACACTAAAATGCCAGCTCAAAAAGTAGGTCTCGCCGGGATTTGAACCCAGGTCGCCAGATTCAAAGTCTGGAGTGCTAACCACTACACTACGAAACCATTTGTTGAGTGTGACTCACTGATGGTTATATTTCTGTCATTTGGCTTGCAGACAAAATATTGTTTCTTTACTCGACGCTTACTCTTAAATTTCCTTCTGTTTTTTTGGATTTGCTTCCGGTTGCCACTTGGCAGCTAAATGGAGCAAGAAATATCCGATGAATGACTTATTTCTCTTTTCTTTTCAATTCATTTTAGCCAAAGGCTCCATTGCGTGGGTACGATCATTTTGTGTCATTGAGTTGCTATTAGGATTTACCAGGTATGAGGTACAATAAGTTGGAAAAAGTAATATGGTCGATACATTCTGTGTTGCCTTGAAGGATAATTGTTTTGATTGCCAGATGTGCTTTCAACTACTCACTAGTGGCCATTGCAGTTCCGTCATGTTCAATCACATTGCTAGAATACAATATTTTGAGTTTTGGAATGGGACTGCAACACGTTGCTAGAATAGAAAATTAATAAGCCATTGATGTTCCATCTTAAGAACATGAGTATACACATCTATGGAAGTAAGTAGTTCAGTTCGGCCTCCACCATAAGAAGTGGGCAAGGGATACGTTCGGTTGCAGTGATTAATCTGAAGTTTGTGTCTATAGGTCCTGACTGTGCCTTTATTGATAGCGTACTGTAAATTCTGGCAAGGTTATAGTCATACCAATATAAATCAGAAGATGGGCGTTTTAAGTGATATTAGCCTCTAGACTGAGTATTTGTACCATGGAAGGTCTGGGTACATTGTACCAGGGAAATACTAAATGTCGGGAGTGGAGTACATTCTACCGTGGAAACACTAAATGCCAGCAACAAAGATTGTGAGTCGATATTTTTCCCCAATACTAAATGTCATAAAAAAAATGTGAGTACATTGTACATGGAAATACTAAAATGCCAGCTAAAATAGTAGGTCTCGCAGGGATTCGAACCCAGGTCGCCAGATTCAAAGTCTGGAGTGCTAACCACTACACTACGAAACCAATTGATGGGTGTAATTCACCGATGGTTATATTTTTGTCATTTGGCTTACAGACGAAATATTGTTTCTTTACTCGATGCTTCCTGTTAAATTTCCTTCTGCCTTGTTGGACTAGTTCCGGTCGCTACTTGGCAGCTAAATGGAGCAAGGAATATCCGATGAATGACGTATTTTCTCTTCTCTTTTCAGTTCATTTTAGCTAAATACTTCATTGCATGGGTACGTCATTTTGTCTCATTGATTGCTATAGGATTTACTAGGTGTTTGAGGTATGATAATTTGGAACAAGTAATATAGTCGGTCCATTCAGTACGACCTTGAGGGATAATTGTTTTGATTGGCCAGCTGTGCTTTCAACCACTCACTAGTGGCCATTGCAGTTCCTTTTCATGCTTACTCACATTGCTAGAATATAAGATTTTGACTGTACGGGTCTGCATCACATTGCTAGAATAGAATATTAGTGAGGCATTGATGTCCCATTTTAAGAACAAGGGTACGCGCATCTAGGGAAATAAGTAGTTCAGTTCAGTCTCCAGCGTAAGGGGTACGTTCGGTTGCAGCTACTAATCTGAAGTTAGTAACTACAGGTACTGAATTTGCCTTTCTTGATAAAAGGTCAGCTCGGTGCACATAGCTCCCGCTTGCACAGGGTCCGGGGAATTTGCCTTTCTTGATAGTGAAATGTAAATTTTTGCGAGGTTATAGTCACACCAATGTAAATCAGAGGACAGAGGTATGTTTCAAGTGTTATTATCCTCTAGACTGAGTATTTGTACAATGGAAGCTCTGAGTACATTGTACCAGGGAAATACTAAATGTCAGCAAAAATAGGAGTACATTCTACACTGGAAACAATAAATGTCAGCAAAAATTGAGAGAGTAGTTTCCCCAAATACTAAATGTCATAAAAAAATGTGAGTACATTGTACCATGGAAACACTAAAATGCCAGCTAAAAAAGTAGGTCTCGCCGGGATTCGAACCCAGGTCGCCAGATTCAAAGTCTGGAGTGCTAACCACTACACTACGAAACCATTTGTTGAGTGTGACTCACTGATGGTTATATTTCTGTCATTTGGTTTGCAGACAAAATATTGTTTCTTTACTCGACGCTCCCTCTTAAATTTCCTTCTATTTTTCTGGATTTGCTTCTGGTTGCCACTTGGTAGCTAAATGGAGCAAGGAATATCCGATGAATGACTTATTTCTCTTTTCTTTTCAATTCATTTTAGCCAAAGGCTCCATTGCGTGGGTACGATCATTTTGTGTCAGTGAGTTGCTATTAGGATTTACTAGGTGTATGCGGTACAATAATTTGGAAAAAGTAGTATGGTCGATACATTCTATATGGCCTTGAAGATAATTGCAGTTCCTTCTTCATGTTCAATCACATTGCTAGAATACAATATTTTGAGTTCTTGTATGAGTCTGCAACACATTGCTAGAATAGAATATTAATAAGCCATTGATGTTCCATCTTAAGAACATGGGTATGCGCATCTATGGGAATAAGTAGTTCAGTTCGGTCTCCACCATAAGAGTGGGGAAGGGATACGTTCGGTTGCAGTGACCAATCTGAAGTTTGTGGCTATAGGTACTGAATATGCCTTTATTGATAGTGTACTGTAAGGTTATAGTCACACCAATATAAATCAGAAGACAGGGATGTTTTAAGTGTTATTAGCCTCTAGACTGAGTATTTGTACCATGGAAGGTTTGAGTACATTCTACCGTGGAAACACTAAATGTCAGCAAAAAAAATTGTGAGTCGATATTTTTCCCCAATACTAAATGTCATAAAAAAATGTGAGTACATTATACATGGAAATACTAAAATGCCAGCTAAAAAAGTAGGTCTCGCCGGGATTCGAACCCAGGTCGCCAGATTCAAAGTCTGGAGTGCTAACCACTACACTACGAAACCATTTGTTGGGTGTGATCCACTGATGGTTATATATCTGTCATTTGGCTTACAGACAAAATATTGGTTCTTTACTCGATGCTTCCTGTTAAATTTCCTTCTGCCTTTTTGGACTAGTTCCGGTTGCCACTTGGCAGCTAATTGGAGCAAGGAATATCCGATGAGTGACTTATTTTCTCTTTTCTTTTCAATTCATTTTAGCTAAATACTCCCTCTGTAAAAAAATATAAGAGCATTTAGATCACTACTTTAGTGATCTAAACGCTCTTATATTTCTTTACGGAGGGAGTACTTCATTGCATGGGTACGTCATTTTGTCTTGTTGGTTGCTATAGGATTTACTAGGTGTTTGAGGTATGATAATTTGGAAAAAGTAATATAGTTGGTCCATTCAGTATGACCTTGAAGGATAATTGTTTTGATTGGCCAGGTGTGCTTTCAACTACTCGTTAGTGGCCATTGGAGTTCCTTCTTCATGCTCACTCACATTGCTAGAATACAAGATTTTGAGTGTACAGGTCCGTGTCACATTGCTAGAATAGAATATCAATGAGGCATTGATGTCCCATTCAAAGAACAAGGGTACGCGCATCTAGGGAAATAAGTAGTTCAGTTCAGTCTCCAGCGTAAGTAGTGGGGAAGGGGTACGTTCGGTTGCAACTACTAATCTGAAGTTAGTGACTATAGGTACTGAATTTACCTTTCTTTATAAAAGGGCAGCTCGGTGCACGCAACTCCTGCTTGCGCAGGGTCCAGTGAATTTGCCTTTCTTGATAGTGAAATGTAAATTTTGGTGAGGCTATAGTCACACCAATGTAAATCAGAAGACAGGTATGTTTCAAGTGTTACTAGCCTCTAGACTCTGAGTATTTGTACCATGGAAGCTCTGAGTACATTGTATACCAGGGAAATACTAAATGTCAGCAAAAATAGGAGTACATTCTACCCTGGAAGCACCAAATGTCAGCTAAAAATTGAGAGTCAATATTTTTCCCAAATACTAAATGTCATAAAAAATGTGAGTATATTGTACCATGGAAACACTAAAATGCCAGCTCAAAAAGTAGGTCTCGCCGGGATTCGAACCCAGGTCGCCAGATTCAAAGTCTGGAGTGCTAACCACTACACTATGAAACCATTTGTTGAGTGTGATCCACTGATGATTATATATCTATCATTTGGCTTACAGACAAAATATTGTTTATTTACATGCTTATTAAATGTCCTACTGTCTTTTTGGACTTGCTTCTGGTTGCCACTTAGCAGCTAAATGGCGCAAGGAATATCCGACGAATGACTTATTTTCTTTTTTCTTTTCATTTTATTTTAGCCAAAGGCTCCGTTGCGTGGGTACGATATTTTTGTCTCATTGGGTTGCTATTAGGATTTACTAGGTGTTTGAGGTACGATAATTTGGAAAAAGTAATGTTGTTGATCCATTCAGTATGACCTTGAAGGATTATTGTGTTGATGGGCCAGCTGGGCTTTCAACCACTCGCTAATCACGCTGTAAGTGGGACGACCTGTGGGCGTCCCGTGTGACGCTGCATCTACCCACATAATTTATGTGGGATTAAGTAGGCTGCCCACATAATTTATGCGGGACTACGGGGCTGCCGCATACCCACTTACTCCACAACGATGTGAACAGCAGTTGCAATCTAGTCGCAGTACAGAACAGTGTCCATAGGCTATAACTTGAGTAGTACAAAGATGCACCGCCGGTGAGCTCTCCTGCCTGCTATGACTTGTACTCTGCCGGTCCTAACTTTCCTCTGACAGACTCCAACTATCACCAGGACTACTTATCCATGAACTAATGGTAGATGACTTATGCACTAGGATTTTAACTGAACAAATCTATTCTGCAGGATAACATGGGAAGCCCTAATTGAATAGTGAGGAATAACATGGGAATAATTACGAAAATGCTCTTTGGAGCTCGGGCTCCATGGAGCCCGGGTTTGACTTGATCAAAATTCAAATTTTTACGTTCCAAAAAATTTTGAAAAAAAATACACACATACTTAGAGACATAAAGCATATGTGTGTAAATTTTCAGGAAGAAACACCTTAAAATGAGTGCTACACAAAAAGAACAAATTTGAGGCTTTTTAGTAGATGCACTATTCATCCTCAAAGTCCATGAATTTGTCTTTTTTGCACAGATCACATTTTAGGGTATTTCATCCTGAAATTTTACACACATACACATAACATCCTTGTTGTATGATTTTTTTTAGATTTTTTTGAAACTGAAAAGTGCGAATTTTGAATTTTTCAAAAAATCCGGGCTCCATGGAGCCCGAGCTCCAAAACGCCCTATTCGAATAATTACTGCTATACTGTCTGCCTTCAGTTCTAGGCCATGCCGTGGTTTAATACTGACAGACACAACTTAGTTTCTAGGATACAACTCACATCTGACAGGATTGATCCTTTTCTTCTATTCATGCTCTCACATGCGGAGGTAGACGGCGGCCCAGTGGAGGCCATGGCGGAGGTAATGGCGGCGCAGGCCATGGCAGAGGTAGACGCCAGCGCTGCAGCAGCCATGGCGGCGCTGGACGGCAACACTGCGACGGCCAACACGGAGGTAGAAGGCGGCGCTGCGGCAGCCATGGTGGATCATTGGAGCTGGACCGAGGCGTTGCAGCCAGAGCTACACGGCTGCATCATCATTGCGGCTGTGAAAAGTGGGTTCGATGCGGGCGCCCGCTGAACAGCCCACATATCCCACATCTTTGGGCGCTCAACCCGTGGGTGTCCACGCACACACATTATGTGGGCTTGGACATGGGCACCACGGACAGCTCACATCAACATGCAGCCTGACTCGCTAGTGGCCATTGCAGTTGCTTCTTCATGTTCACTCACATTGCTAGAATAGAATATTAATGTGGCATTGATGTCCCTTTTTAAGAACTAGGGTATACGGCTATACGCATCTATGGAAATATGTAGCTCAGTTCAATCTCCACCGTAAGCAGTGGCGAAGGGGTATGTTTGGTTGGAGCTACTAATCTGAAGTTAGTAACTGTAGGTCCTGAATGTGCCTTTTTGAAAGTGTACAATATTTTGAGTTCTTGCACAGTGGCTCCTTCAGTCTGAAGTTAGTAACTATAGTTTCCTTCCAGTGCACCGCTCCTAAATCCTAATGTCTGATATAGGTACTTTGGTATTTCAGACCACGTACGAGAATCTCCGTCAGGTGGTAGGCCTAACGTCTATGATCAAGGATGCCTGAGTAACTTTCTAGAAGTCTTCTGCACCAAGGTACAGGCTTCCAAGCACAAGTTCCAGACATACATACAAGAGGAAGTGAGAGCTCCACCAGCCAACCGTGTTGGGGAGGTAGAAGATGAACCGGCTGGTGCTCGCCATGCAAAAGTGGAGGATGACCTGGATACTGGTGTTGATCTTATGAAGATCTCATTCTCACGTCGACATGATTATGAAGATTCATATTGAAACGGGGGGCAGTGGTAGCGATGAGATGGAAGGGACAGCCTTCTTTTCTAGACATACAGCGAATACAGATGGATAGGTTCTGGCAGTTAAGAGAAGTGGTATGGCACTAGAGTCGGGGCCGAAGACCTGTGAAATTGTATATCTCATTGTTAGACATAACAAGTACGCCAGCTTTAAAACACGCACTGCCATCTCGTAGAGAAGCTCTCAGTAGTCAGTGTGTGATCAGATAGATGCCGGTAATAGTTTATGTGGATAGCTAAGCTGATGAGCTGATTAATTCAGACCAAATCTGGAGAGGCATGAACAAAATGCCTTTCATGCTTCTTGAACTGAACTGCATCCATCAGTGATTTCCACCATTTTGTGTCTGCAGTTTTTTTTAATGAATTGGTGCGGCACCCTACCTCGTCTGGATTTTCTTTTGTGTTATTTGTTTCGGATAGATGCTACCGATATGGATAGCTAAGCTGATGACTGATTAGTTCAGGCCAAATCTGGAGAGGCAGGAACTGAATGCTGCTTTCATGAGTGTTTTCCACCAATTTTTTCATGGGTTTCTTTTTGCTAGTCTTATGATGATGTTTGTATGATTCTTTTTGTAACTCGATGATGTGGAATACTTATGATGCGACCTGTAATTCCCCTGCCCCTGCTTTCAGGTTCTCCCGTGTTCATTTCAGTCACTGCTCACCATGAATTATCTCCCAGTCACCATTGCATCCTTCCGACTTTCCGAGGACATTGAAATTTGACTCGGATGCAGATCTAACTCTTACAATATTGGTCCTGAATATTGTTACTGCTGAGTTTACATTCTCACATCGTGTCACAAAACTGGTCAGGCCATGAAGCATTTTCTACCTCAACTGACCACATACAGAGATCATACTATTTGTTGGTTTGTGCTGCCGACATGAACTTCATTCATGTCGCGATCGGCGCCAGATGCATATCCGTGGTTGACTGCTGATCGTGTCTCTGTCAGCGTTCCTGGCTGGGCTTCTGGATTCGGAATTCTGCGCTGGACTTTACGTCCCAGACTCCCAGTAGATTCCAAACTCTGAAGACCTCAAAATTGTCTGCTCTGAACCGAGTGGATTTGCATCGTCCGGCGAAAATACGATGTTCTATGGTCTCAGCATTTTCATGATCGTCCGCAGTTTTGTGCAAGGTTTTTGCCTTATCAGGCGAACGCGTGGCTATAGTCTTAAAAAAGGGGCCTCCGATCACCTTGCAGTTGACGTTCAGCGCTGAAACCTAACTCAGGAGTCGTCCCGGCGTATGGGGTGCCTAGCCTTGAGGACCCATGATGTCTGTCGTTACACCCGGATATCATACTGGTGTTAGCTTATTCTGCCGACTTAGGTGTCGCAACCCCCGCGAGAACCACAGCTGTGCTGACCGCTTATTGTGCCGCTGTTTTACCGGGGACCCGCTCTTCCGCTTTCAGTGTTATGTCAACGTTCCTGGTTGGCCACAGTTTCAGAATTCTGCTTTGGACCTTATGTTTCATCAGTCATATAGGACGCCAACGTTCCCGGAGACCTCAGAATTGTCTGCTCCGAGCTGAATAGACCTGCGTGGCCCGGGGAAAATGCGGCGTCGCATGGTCAGCATTTTCATGGTTATCCGCAACGCAATTTTCTCCTTTTCGTGATAGTAGTACCTTCGGGACGCTAGCGAACAAGCAACAACGTGCGCCCGAAACAAAGCCATGTCCCGCCCCTAGCTAGACGCCGTAGGTTTCGAGCCCGACGACGGCGACTCATGATGCCTCCGACGACGACGACGACAACAGAGCTCCCCACGCGCGCCGTGGCCGTGTCAGGGTCTCAGAGCGGCAGGCAGCTTTGACCCCGATCCGTGACCCCTGTGTGAACTGGTTGACCCATCGCCCTCCCTCCCTTCCCCTATGGCTATGGCCCTATCACTCATCAGTCACCTCTCAACTTGCAGTGATCATCCACCGCCCTTTTACCCGTCGCTTGTCTCGCTGCGCCGTTTCACGCGCTTGGGTCGGCCGTGACCCCTGCTGGGCCGTTGACAACCACACCACCGCGACGGACGACGACGGTGGTGAGCTCTGGCCTGGCCTGGGTAGCTTGACATTGGCGGGGAAGATGCCATTTGCGGCGGTGATGAGCGTGAGCGCGATCGCCGGTCATTGCAGGTCGGTTTCCATGCATGCACCGTCTGGTCTCCGACCCAGGTCCGCTTTCAGGCAATCTTCGCTTGATCGGACGCCTCCAACTTGCACCTAGCTTTCCATAGGGTTTAGGGATAGGGACTAGCTAGCTGATGGCTGCGGCTTCGTCATGCGTGCCGACTCATGTGCTCGACAGGAGGAGGATACAATCGACTAGCAACAAACCATCTCCTTTCACCCCGTAAGGCACGCCTAGATCAGCAATTTAACAGACCAAATTTGTACTATATTTTTATTTATTTATTTTGCGGGAAAACTTTCGATCATATGGCATATTTTAAATGGTACTATCTATTTTCGTGGTGTATTATATGCCACATTTTAACACTTTTTTAGCACGTATACAACTTTTATAAAATATAAGACGTATTACTATTAGTTTCGGTTTTTATGAACAACACATAGTATGTCATGTGCAACAAGTTTTGGCAACTGTTTATGTTATAACATGTAATATTAAGCGAACCAAACTATGGTTGGATAGTTATGAGGACAGTGGTATGCCCTGCCCATCAGAGTTCAGTCACACACTTGACATTGGTGCTCGCATTTTTCTGAATTTATACCAGCCTTCCGGCGATGTGCATTCAGTGGGACGAGACGTTTCCGTCGACTACGAAGGCGTCTGTGGCGACTTCTTCATTCTCAAAATAATGCGCCGGCTCAGTCCCTCGGAGGTGCTCATAGAGATAGGGTGTACGTGCGTGCGTCATAGCGGTGAGTATGTACCACCATAGTCCTTCCATGCTTCCACTTTTGTTTTCTAAATCATGTCAGTCATGCCTCTAAAAATAGGTGCATATTAGCACCATGATTCTGTTTACTCCTGCTGCCATCTGTCTTAAAATATAATGCATAATGGATTTCCTTTTATGATCAAACTCTGCAAAGTTTGATCAAATTTATAGAAAAACGCGTGAACATTTTGTTATTTTAGATGTTGATAACTAGATTCATAGATATGTTTGAAACATAGTATCAAGTACTAGTAACTGGATGTTCGAGGCCACTGCAAGCCAGCTCGTGGAGGCGGAAGCTCCAAGCCGGCGCGTTGTTCAGCAACTCGGCGCTCCAAGCCAGCTCGCCGAGAAGTGGCGAGTTGGTCCAGGTGTCGTGGCTGTCGTGGATGACGCCGTGTCGTACGCTCTGCCCCTTCTTGCGACCGCGCCATCCGCCGTCAACGTTCGTGTAATCGAGCCTTGCCGGCGGAGAAAGAAGCCGGTTTTGCGAAGATCGACGAGGCGGCGGCCAGCAAGTCCGCGCCCGCCGCCATCATCAAGGAGAAGTAGAACATGGGAGGGCGCCGCCACTTGGGTCCCATGAAGGCCACCATCGAGGCGACGTAGGCGTACACAACCGGTGTCTTGCCCGGTCACAGGCCACTGTCGTCCCCCGCCCCCAAAACTAACCTTGATCCGTGTTTGACGGAAGTAGAGGGCACCCTTCCCCTCTGGCTGAAGCATATCCCGGTGGTGCCACTCCAATGAGCGGCGCTACCGAACAAGGGGAAGTGAGCCGCCCTTTGCGCTGAAGCATATACTCTCACGGCAGTCCGACGAGCGGGCTGCCGGATATGGGGAAGACAATGAAAATCCGCCGCGGCAGGCCGTAGACTAGTCAAAGATATCCGTGTTGTGGGAATGGATATCCGCTGGCGCCTTTTAGTTAAAAAATATCTAAAATGTAATGAATTTCATCCGGTTTATATGAAATACGCCGTGTTTGCATGAATTTCATCCGTTTAGTTCAAACAGCGGTTGAAATGTATGCGAACATCGTTGGATGAACGGCTCCCACATTCATGTCTGTGGATTGGTCCCCTATCCGCGGACGGATGGCAGAGCAAATTTGCAGGTCATATATGTGAGATCGTCAAAACATCCATTGAAATAATAATTTCTCCCAACGGAAAACCGTAAAAAAAAATCTAATGTTAATGTTGAGTAGGTTCTCGCGCACCATCATTTATTGATAACACTCCCACCGGTTTGAGTTAATGCAAGGAACTGAACCTGTTCATATTGCGGATCACATACATCGAATGATTATTCCGACAGCCGTGCGTTGATCAAACTTAGCTTGGCATGTGCATAATGCATTGACCACGGATGCACATAGGCGACGGCGCTAGCTGGGCGGCGCTGCAGGTCAGATCGATTGACCATGAGTTGAAGCAGTATGTTATCGTAGAGCTTAACCACTGCCTAATTAGCGAGTAGCTAATTAAGTATCTAGACACATGGTCCATGATCATGCTGGTTAAAACCTGAGGTCACATGTACATGGTCAACAAGAAAACGATATCTGCGCAGGTAGTGGATACGTTCATTACTGCGATGCGAATAAAATTTTATCGTTTGTTTGTTAACTTGTTGTACTTCCTCCCGTCAAAAAAAAAAAACTTGTTGTACTTCCATACATGTTTATCCATAACAGAATACAAAGTAAATTTTACTTCGTCAATCTTAAGATCCACAGATCTTGAAGGTGCTTAGAGCAAATATAATAAGATGACGTAGGTGGGCTGTAAGACTTTAAATATTATATCTTTGCTGAGTTGGATGAGAGAGAAGGTAAGCGGGGTATAGATTTACAGCCGGCTGTAACACGGGCTCCAAGAAGCTATATGAGAGTGTATGGTGGGCCATGTGGTAGAAAAGTAGTACTTTTTTGTAACCCACTACTATACATGTTGGCTATTACATTGGCTATAGATGACATATGGCAACATGTTATAGCCATCAATCGGCTATATTATTAACCATACTCTTATATAGGTACGATGCGCATGCGCATTTATCGGGCCAACTCCAACGCGCGACCCCATCCTGTCCGCCCGCGTTCGTTTGGGCCAAAATGGACAGTTGACACGGCCCAACGCGCGGCCGCATTCTCAAATTTTGTTCGTTTGGTGTCCGGGCCGCCCCATTTCCGGCGCAAACATGCGCCCGGTTTGCGTCCACATGGACGCCGAACGGACGGGCACGCGCTTGCTCGGCGCCCGCCTTGGGGACGCGTGGCGCCCGTCCACCTACCTCCACTGTCCAAATTCAATGCGCACGCACGGAGGGGCCCGGTTGTCAGTCACACGGCGGAGGGTCGTCGTCCTTCTTAAATTGGAAGCCGTGGATCGGCCAGTCCACAGTTTTCATTTCTTGGCCGTCTTGCCTCCTCGAGCCCCGACACAAGAAACCCTAGCCCTCATCCACCTCTCCGCCGACGACAATGGTGGGGCGATGGTTCCCCGGCCGCAAGACGAGGCACGACCACGAGGCCGGGCCGTCGTCCGGTCGCCATCACCGCTCCCCCACCCCGCCTCCACCTCCACCGCCCGCGTTTCATATCGCGTTGGGCGGCGCCCCACCTCACTAGCGACCGTACGTGAAGGCGGAGGTGTGCAAGCGCTACTGGGAGACGCGCACGCCGTTGCCGTGGGGCGACGTGCACCTCCCCAACAACTGGCACTTCTCCGCGGATCGCGTGCCTGTCCCGCCGGTCCCGATGAGCGGCCGCGCCCACCAGGAGGAGATCCATTGTTGCCGCGCCCGCCTGCCCCCGGACCTCATCGACGACTGGAGGTACGCCATGGACTCGCCGCTGTGGGGTATGTGGCTCCGCGACGAGCACGACATCTGGCGGCAGTCCTACTTTGCAGGCCGTCCGCAGAGCCCGCGACGGCCGCGCGCTGACCGCAACGCCCCCGCTCCCAGCGTGCCCCAGTCGCGCGGCCGCAGGCAGGTTCGCTGCCTCATGAAGGAAATATGCCCTAGAGGCAATAATAAAGTTGTTATTTATATTTCCTTATATCATGATAAATGTTTATTATTCATGCTAGAATTGTATTAACCGGAAACTTGATACATGTGTGAATACATAGACAAAACACAGTGTCCCTAGTATGCCTCTACTAGACTAGCTCGTTAATCAAAGATGGTTAAGTTTCCTAACCATAGACATGTATTGTCATTTGATGAATGGGATCACAGAATGATGTGATGGACAAGACCCATACGTTAGCTTAGCATAATGATCGTTAAGTTTTATTGCTATTGCTTTCTTCATGACTTATACATATTCCTCTGACTATGAGATTATGCAACTCCCGAATACCGGAGGAACACCTTGTGTGCTATCAAACGTCACAACGTAACTGGGTGATTATAAAGATACTCTACAGGTGTCTCCGAAGGTGTTTGTTGGGTTGGCATAGATCGAGATTAGGATTTGTCACTCCGAGTATCGGAGAGGTATCTCTGGGCCCTCTCGGTAATGCACATCACTATAAGCTTTGCAAATAATGTGACTAATGAGTTAGTTACGGGATGATGCATTACGGAACGAGTAAAGAGACTTGCCGGTAATGAGATTGAACTAGGTATAATGATACCGACGATCGAATCTCGGGCAAGTAACATACCGATGACAAAGGGAATGACGTATGTTGTTGTGCGGTTTGACTGATAAAGATCTTCGTAGAATATGTAGGAGCCAATATGAGCATCCAGGTTCCGCTATTGGTTATTGATCGGAGATATGTCTTGGTCATGTCTACATAGTTCTCGAACCCGTAGGGTCCGCACGCTTAACGTTCGATGACGATTTGTATTATGAGTTATGTGTTTTGGTGACCGAAGATTGTTCGGAGTCCCGGATGAGATCACAGACATGACGAGGAGTCTCGAAATGGTCGAGAGGTAAAGATTGATATATTGGAAGGTAGTATTCGGACACCGGAAGGGTTCCGGAGTGTATCGGGTACATACCGGAGTACCGGAGGGGTTACCGGAACCCCCCGGTGGAAGATATGGGCCATAGGAGGGAGGCTAACCAGCCCACAAGGGGCTGGTGCGCCCCCCACAAGGGAGGAGGCCGAATTGGAATAGGTAAGGGGGTGGCGCCCCCCTTTCCTTCTCCCTCTCCCTCTCCTTCCCTCTTTCCACCGCTCTTTCCACCTCCGGAGAAAGGAAAAGTGGGGGGGGGGGGGGGGCGAATCCTACTAGGAGTGGAGTCCTAGTAGGACTCCCCCCCATGGCGCGCCCCCTTTGGTGGCCGGCCTCCTCCTCCCCTCCTTTATATACGGGGGCAGGGGGGCACCCTAGAACACAACAGATATTCTCTTAGCCATGTGCGGTGCCCCCCTCCACATTTTACTCCTCCGGTCATAGCGTCGTAGTGCTTAGGCGAAGCCCTGCGCGGATCACATCACCATCACCGTCACCACGCCGTCGTGCTGACGAAACTCTCCCTTGACCTTCTGCTGGATCAAGAGTTCGAGGGACGTCATCGAGCTGAACGTGTGCAGAACTCGGAGGTGCCGTACGTTCGGTGCTTGATCGGTTGGATCGCGAAGACGTTCGACTACATCAACCGCGTTAAGCTAACGCTTCCGCTTTCGGTCTACGAGGGTACGTGGACACACTCTCCCCCTCTCGTTGCTATGCATCTCCTAGAAAGATCTTGCGTGAGCGTAGAAATTTTTGAAATTGCATGCTACGTTTTCCAACACCTCATCCCTATGCCGTCGCCGTCCCCGCCACCCCCGAGCCAATGACGGCCGCCGAGCAGGAGGACCTGATGAGGCAGGTGATGGAGGAGTCCCTCCACACCCACGACGAGCGCCAATGGGAGGGCCTCGAGGAGATGTTGGCCTTGTCAGCGGCCGGCGACGTCGCCTTCCCCGAGCTCGGCGCCTACGTCAAGGAGGAGGCCATGGAGGAGGCGCGGCCAGAGGTGGCGATGGAGGAACCGACGGGATGAAACCCGGCATTGGTCGGGCAGTCCTGGACGTGGACGGAGACCGTGCCGTGCACGCCCGAGGTGGACGCCTGCCGGTGGTCACCATCCCCGCCGCGCGAAGAGGTCGTGCAGGCACCACCGCCGCCGGCACAGCAGGCGGCTCCGGCCTGGCAGGGGCCACCAGCCCACCTCTGGCAGCCACCTCCGTACGTCGACCTCACCGGCGACGAGGACGATGTCGAGGAGTAGACGGCGGCTACGGCAGGCAACGACGGCCAGGGCGGTGGCGACGGCCCTTTTATCTTTTTTTAATTTTTTAATTATCTTGTTTATATTAATGTGCGAACTTGGGTAGTGTGGACGTTTTAATGTCCGTGTTAATATTTTTGAGTTGTTTTTAATGTTTATTTGGGGTTTTATTTTTGTGTCCAAAAAAAGTACCGTTTGGGGTGCGGCCGACCCGTTGGGCGCACCGATGGCCGCACGACCGCAAGCGGACGGCCGTGTCCGTTTTCCTGCCCGAAACGGACGAAAAGCGGACGAACCAAACGTCTGTTTGGGGTCGCGCGTTGGAGTTGGCCTCGGGACGAGTGTATGTGTGTGGATGTGAACGTCTATGTTTGTACAGTGTTTCTCAAAAAGAAAATCTAAGAACTCTATAAGACAAACAATTTTCTTATAAAAAGGTTAACATCATCTATGTTTTCTGAGTTAATTTTATCAGTAAACTCATTGCTTCATTTTCATACCTCGACCTGGGCTTCCATGCCCGTGTTACGCTTGACCGGCTATAGAGGTAATTATTAGGATTTATGTTCAATTCTTTTACCAGAATTGAATTCGACTTGACATTCGATGATTTTTTTTACTATAAAACTGAGGCACTACGTTTAAAAATATTTAGATGTTACTATTTTTAAGTAATAATTACTTCTACACGGTTAATGAAAAATCACCGCATCAGAAATCAAATTCAGATTATAGATGTAAGATGTGTCCCATAAATATAAATCATGCTATACTCATGCAGAAATGATTTTTTTTTAAAGAAAATAAATTGATATGTATATCATATCAAGCTACACTTACATGACAAACTATAAAAAATCAAACCTTAAAAATGTCATTTTATTGTTATTGTTTTTCTAATGTTTCGGTCTTCAAATGGCCCGGAAGGCCCCAGTAACAAAATACAGTGGCCCGGGAAGCCATACAACCTCAATCCATTACATTTTTAGGGGTTAAAATTCAGTATACTGTAGTGACACATGCACATGATCAGCTCTTTCTCGTCTCCTGTGACCTTAGGGCCATGGAGGTGTGGTGGATCTCGGCGTTTGCCGGCGGGAGGGCTTCATTTTTGGATGCTTTTATGAGCTTTCTTAGGGTTTGTGTCCTCCTCAAAGAGATGAGGTGGTGGCAGCTCTCTAAAGATGGAATAAGATTTTCCCCGTCTAGCCCCCGTCCCGGTGGTGCTTCTAGCGTCATCGGAGGGCGTGTGAAGATTTGTCTCCGGCGGATCTCGCGGGATTCGGTCGGCGTTTGTCTTCAGTGGATCCATGTGGATCCAGTCTTTGTTCGTGTGCGTTCGTGTGTCTATAGGTTGGATCCTTCCGACCTAAGCTTCTCTTCTACAGCGGCGGTTGCTGTTCTAGTGCGCTGGTCCTACAGGGTCTTAGCACGACGACTTTTCAATTGCCTACTACAACAAGTTTTGCCCGGCTCCAGGGAGGGAGGAGCGATGACAGCGGCACGCTTTCGGTTTGCTTCAGTACTTGTAGTCGCCGCTAGGTGGTCTATGAATCTGGATGTAATTTTTATTATTTCTGTTATTCGTTGTACTATCATGTTTGATGATGAATAGATTGGAAGTTTTTTCACAAAAAAAAGATAAAAACAGAAATCCCCTAAAAAGATAAGTATGGCAGTGAGTTGTCAATAAAACAATTTTCAATTTGTAAAAATTAGTTAATTACTAAAAACTTGTTGGGGAACGTTGCATGGAAAACAAAAAAATTCTATGCACACGCAAGATCTATCCATGAAGATGCATAGCTACGAGAGGGGAGAGTGTGTCTACGTACCCTCGTAGACCGTTAAGCGGAAGCGTTTATCAACGCGGTTGATGTAGTCGTACACCTTCATGATCCGTTCCGATCAAGCAACGAACGCACGGCACCTCCGCGTTCAGCACACGTTCAGCTCGATGACGTCCTCGCCTTCTTGATCCAGCAAGACGGGTGAAGTAGTAGATGAGTTGCGGCAGCACGACGGCGTGGTGACGGTGGTGGTGCAACTATCTCCGCAGGGCTTCGCCGAGCACTATGAAAATTATGACCGAGGACGAACTAGAGGGAGAGGGGCGCCGCACACGGCTTGAGGATCGTGGTGTGTCTTGCCCCTTCTCCCTCCTCACATATATATATATATAGGTGGAGGGGGAGGGAAGGCAGCCTAGGGCGCCCCCAAGGGGGCCGGCGGCCAGCCCTAGGGCCTGCCCTGGACGCGCCCTCCTCTTCCTTCTTTGGCGCACGGGGGAAAGGAAAGGGGGTTGGCTGCCTTAGGGCGCCCCCTTTCCCTTTCTCTCTTCCGTGGAGAAAGGCAGGAGGGGGCCAGCCCCTCCCTTTCCTTTACAAGGTCGGCGACTAGGTTGGGGCGCACCAGCCCCTTGTGGGTTGGTGTGCTCCCCTCCCCTTGGCCCGTTAGGCCCAGTAACTTCCTGTGGCCTTCCGGTGATCCGATAAATACTCGGTGCATTATGAAACCTTTCCGTAGACCAAATACTATCATCCTATATATCAATCTTTACCTCCGGATCATTCCGGAGCTCCTCGTCATGTCCGTGATCTCATCCGGGACTCCGAACAACATTCGTTCACCAACATACATAACGCATATATACTATATCATCAACGAACGTTAAGCGTGTCGACCCTACGGGTTCGAGAATGATGTAGACATGACCGAGAGGCCTCTCCGGGCAGTAACCAATAGCGGGACCTAGATGCCCATATTGGTTCCTACATATTCTACGAAGATCTTTATCGGTCGAACCTTTATGACAACATACGTAGTTCCCTTTGTCTTTCGGTATGTTACTTGCCCGAGATTCGATCGTTGGTATCTCCATACCTAGTTAAATCTCGTCACCAGCAAGTCTCTTTACTCGTTCCGTAATACATCATCTTGCAACTAACTCCTTAGTCACTTTGCTTGCAAGCTTCTTGTGATGTGTATTACCGAGAGGGCCTAGAGATACCTCTCCGTCATACGGAGTGACAAATCCCAATCTCGATTCACGCCAACTCAACAGACACCTTCGGAGATACCTGTAGAGCACCTTTATGATCACCCAGTTACGTTGTGACGTTTGATGGCACACAAGGTATTCCTTCGGTATCCGGGAGTTGCATGATCTCATGGTCAAAGGAATATGTATTTGACATTAAGAAAGCAGTAGCAATAAACTGAACGATCATATGCTAAGTTAAAGGATGTGTCTTGTCCATCACATCATTCTCCTAATGATGTGATCCCATTATCAAATGACAACTCATGTCTATGGTTAGGAAACTTTAACCATCTTTGATCAACGAGCTAGTCTAGTAGAGGCTCACTAGGGACACGGTATTTGTTTATGTATCCATACATGTATTTAAGTTTCCGGTCAATACAATTCTAGCATGAATAACAAACCTTTATCATGATTAAGGAAATATAATAATAACCATTTTATTATTGCCTCTAGGGCATATTTCCATCAGTCTCCCACTTGCACTAGAGTCAATAATCTAGTTCACATCGCCATGTGATTAACACCCAAAGAGTTCACTAGAGTCAATAATCTAGTTCACATCGGCATGTGATTAACACCCAAAGATTTCTAAGGTGTGACCATGTTTTGCTTGTGAGAGAGGTTGTTAGTCAACGGGTCTACAACATTCAGATCCGTGTGTACTTTGCAAATATCTATGTCTACAATGCTCTGCATAGAGCTACTCTAGCTAATTGCTCTTACGTTCAATGTGTATCCAGATTGAGACTCATAGTCATCTGGATCAGTGTCAAAGCTTGTATCGATGTAACCCTTTACGACGAACTCTTTATCACCTCCATAACCGAGAAACATTTCCTTAGTCCTCTTTAGGTACCTAAGGATAATTTTGACCACTGTCCAGTGATCAACTCCTGGATCACTGTTGTACCTCCCTGCCAAACTTATGGCAAGGCACACATCAAGTCCGGTACACAGTATGGCATACATTAAAGAACCTATGGCTGAGGCATAGGGAATGACTTTCATTCTCTCTCTATCTTCTGCCGTGGTCGGGCTTTGAGTCTTACTCAATTTCACACCTTGCAAAATAGGCAAGAACTCCTTCTTGGACTGATCCATTTTGAACTTCTTCAAAATCTTATCAATGTATGTGCTTTGTGAAAGTCCTATTAAGCATCTCGATCTATCCCTATAGATCTTGATGCCCAATATATAAGCAGCTCCACCGAGGTCTTTCATTAAAAAAATTCTTATTCAAGTATCCTTTTATGCTATCCAAAAATTCTATATCATTTCCAATCAGCAATATGTCATCCACATATAATATTAGAATTGCCTCAGAGCTCCCACATATAATACAGGCTTCACCATAAGTCTGTATAAAACCAAATGCTTTGATCACCTTATCAAAATGTTTATTCCAACTCTAAGATGCTTGCACCAGTCCATAGATGGATCGCTGGAGCTTGCACACTTTGTTAGCACCTTTAGGATCGAGAAAACCTTCTGGTTGCATGATAACCCACAAGTATAGGGGATCGTTTGTAGCCTTCTTCGATAAATAAGAGTGTCGAACCCAATGAGGAGCTAAAGGCAGAACAAATATTCCCTCAAGTTCTATCGACCACCGATACAACTCTACGCACACTTAACATTTGCTTTACCTAAAACAAGTATGAAACTATTTTGCAAGAATAAAACTATGAGTACTTTGTGAGAATAAAACTATGAATAAATTGCAAGGTAATAAAAGTAGATAGCTTTTGTCAATAAGAAAGTCATTTGTCCCTAGGCAATCGATAACAAGTACCGGTAATCATTCTTGCAATTTTACATGAGGGAGAGGCATGAGCTAACATACTTTCTCTACTTGGATCATATGCACTTATGATTGGACCCCTAGCAAGCATCCGCAACTACTAAAGATCATTAAGGTTGTGAAACCCAACCATAGCATTAAGTATCAAGTCCTCTTTACTCCCATACGCCATAACCCACTTATCCGCGTTTAGGCTGTTATCACCCCCGCAACACCGACAATAAGCAAACCATGAACATATTGCAACACCCAACAGTGGGGGACCCTCCGTTTGCGCGACACGGAGGGCACCGTAGGACAGCACCATAAATAAAATATACAATCATACCAACCAAGATCACGATTAACCCACGGGACAAAACGGGTCTACTCAAACATCATAGGATAACCATAGATCATTGGGAAATAATATATGGAGTTGAGCACCATGTTTAAGTAGAGATTACAGCGGGGAGAAGGGGTGTTACACCGCTGCATAGAGGGGGAGAAAGTTGGTGTTGACGGTAGCAAGATTGTTGATGTAGATCGCCGTCACGATCCTTGCCCCGACGGCACTCCGGCGCCACCGGGAGAGAGGGGGAGAGAGCCCCCTCCTTTTTCTTCTTCCTTGGCCTCCCCCCTAGATGGGAGGAGAGTTCCCCTTCTGGTCCATGGCCTCCCTGGCGGCGGAGGGGCAGGAGCCCCTCCGAGATTGGATCTCTCTCTGTTCTCTTCTGTTTCGCGTTCCACAGATCTGGCCAAAAACCGTTTCTTATATTCCCGGAGATCCGTAACTCCGATTGCGCTGAGATTTTAACACGATTTTTTTTCTGGATATAAGCTTACTTGTGCCCGAAGTAGAGCTCCAACCGATGTTCGAGGAGGGCACAACCCACCACCACGGGCCAGGGGCCTGGGGCGCGCCTTGGTGTCTTGTGGGCACTGTGGGCCCCCGTTTGCATTGATTCCAAGTCCCAAAAATCACATATATTCCAAAATAATTCTCCGTAAAATTTTATTGCATTTGGACTTCGTTTGATATGGATATTCTGCGAAACAAAAAACATGCAAAAAACTGGAACTCGCACTGGGCACTGGATCAATAGGTTAGTCCAATAAATCATATAAAATGTTGCCAAAAATATGTGAAAGTTGTATAATATTGGCATGAAACAATCAAAAATTATAGATATGATGGAGACGTATCAGCATCTCCAAGCTTAATTCCTGCTCGTCCTCGAGTAGGTAAATGATAAAAAAAAATTGATGTGGAATGCTACCTAGCATAAACTTGATCATATATCTAATCATGGCATGAATATTAAGACATAAGTGATTCAAAGCAATAGTCTATAATTTGACATAAAGACATCAATACTCAGGCACCCCAACAAACAATCATGTCTTTCAAAATATCAACGCTAAAGAAATCTATCCCTACAAAATCATATAGTCTTGTCATGCTCTGTCTTCTTAACACAAAGTATTTATCATGCACAACCCCGATGACAAGCCGAGCAATTGGTTCATACTTTTTAACGCGCTTCAGCTTTTTCAACCCTCACGCAATACATGAGCGCAAGCCATGGATATAGCACTATGGGTGGAATAGAGTATGATGATAGGGGTAAATATAGAGAAGACAAAAAAGTAAGAAAGTCTCACATCGACGCGGCTAACCAATGGGCTATGGAGATGCCCATCAATCGATATCAATGCAGGGAGTAGGGATTGCCATGCAACAAATGCACTAAGAGCTATAAGTGTATGAAAGCTCAATATGAAAACTAAGTGGGTGTGCATCTAATCCTATAATGAAAAATTCCCACTAGTATATGAAAGTGACAACATAGGAGACTCTCTATATGAAAAACATGGTGCTACTTTGAAGCACAAGTGTGGAACTAGCATGCCCCTTCTCTCTTTGTTTCTTTTTCTCTTTTTTCTCTCATTGTCCGGAGTCTCATCCCGACTTGTGGGGGAATCATAATCTCCATCATCCTTTCCTTACTGGGGCAATGCTCTAAAAATGAATAATGATGATTATCACACTTCTATTTACTTATAACTCAAAAGAAATAAAAATTACAACTCGATACCTATAACAAAGTATGACTCTATATGAATGCCTCTGGCAGTGTACCAGGATGTGCAATGATCTAGCGTAACAAGTATGAAAAATGATGAACGGTGGCTGAGCCACAACTGCTATGTCAGCTATATGATCATGCAAAGCAATATGACAATGAATGCTCAAGTCATCAAAACAGAAGCGATGGAAGTTGCATGGCAATATATCTCAGAATGGCTATGGAAAGGCCATAATGGGTAGGTATGGTGGCTGTTTTGAGGAAGATATAATAAGGCTTATGTGTGATAGAGCGTATCATATCATGGGGTTTGGATGCACTTGCGAAGTTTGCACCACATCTCGAGGTGAGAAAGGGCAATGCACGGTACCGTAGAGGCTAGCAGTTTGCGAAAAGGTAAGAGTGCGTATAATCCATGGACTCACATTAGTCATAAAGAACTCATATACTTATTGCAAAAGTTTATTAGCCCTCGAAGCAAAGTACTACTACGCATGCCCCTAGGGGGATAGATTGGTAGGAAAAGACCATAGCTCGCCCCCGACCGCCACTCATAAGGAAGACAATCAATAATAAATCATGCTCCAACTTCATAGCATAACGAGAGACTATACATGCATGCTTCGGGAATCACAATCCTTAACACCAATATTCTTACTAACCACAACCGTTTACTAGTACCTCCCACATATTACCATCTCTATATCGCAAAACTATTGCAAGAAATCAAACATATCATATTCAATGATCCATAAGTTTTAGTAGGATTTTATGACTAACCATGCAATTGACCAATTCCTGTTGACTCTCTAAATAGGTATAAGTGAAGTAAGAGAGTTTAATTCTTTCTACAAAAGACCATGCTCTAATAAGTGTAAGTGAAGAAAAAGAGCATTCTACAAATAACGGTTTTCTATGTGAAGAGAAACAGGCAATCCAAACTTCAAATGATACAAGTGAAGCACATGAAGCATTCTATAAAGCCACACTCAAAAGATATAAGTGAAGTGCAATGAGCATTCTATAAATCGACCATGGACTATCTCATACCAGCATGGTGCGTAAAATAAAAATGAAAAATAAACACAAAAGATGCTCCAAAATTCACACATATCACATAAACAAAACGAAGATGAAAACATACCGATACTTGTTTAAAAAAGATGGGATGCCTTCCGGGGCATCCCCAAGCTTAGACGCTTGAGTCTCCTTAGATATTTACTTGGGGTGCCTTGGGCATCCCCAATCTTGATCTCTTGCCTCTCCTCCTTCTCCTCATATCGAGACCTCCTCGATCTTTGATCACGTCATCCACACAAAACTCAACAGAAACCTTGTGAGATCCGTTAGTATAATAATGCAAATCACTACTTTAAGTACTGTTGCAAACCAATTCATATTTTGTTTTTGCATTGTAGATACTGTAATATAATTTTTCCATGGCTTATACCACCGATAAAAATCGATAGTTTCATCAAAACAAGCAAAACAATGCATCAAAAACAGAATCTGTCTTAAACAGGACAGTCTGCAGTAATCTGAACATTCACCATACTTCTTTAACTCTAAAAATTCTGAAAAATTAGGAAAAAAAATTTGTATATAAATACTTTTCAAAAAGTTTCAGAAGCTTTTGACATTTCAGTAAAAAATTTAAAATCACACACTACAGCCAAAGTTTCTGTTTTTGCACCGCACATACCAACAAGCAATCTAATCATCCTAAAGGCAAATCTTGGCACATTATTTTTATAATACAATGGATTTGTACAAGGGGATAATTATTTTTGTGAGAATCTTCATGAAAAATTTACAATGTTTCCATGAGCATGAACACAAGTGTTCAAGGTCGACCCTCACTTCTCCAATGCATCACCTTTCAATCGCTTCTCTTTTAGTGAAGTTTTAAGTTCCCCTATATATATTTTTGTGTTTAAACTTCATAAAAGCACTCAACAGAAATAAATGACTCTCTAAACCTTCCGGGTTGTCTCCCTGGCAGCGCTTTCTTTAAAGCCATTAAGCTAGGCATAAAGTGCTCAAGTAATGGATCCACCTGGATCCCAAGGTATATAAAAGCCAATTTTAATTAGCAATGATTTGGCATTTAGTAGTGAGCAAAAAGCAACATATATCATGCAATGACGAAGTCTAACTCTCTTCCTATGCATCGGCATGTCATACAAGAACAATTCATGCACATCAAGTAAAGGCCAATACATAGCATAAGCAGTTTCTTGCAATTTTATCGTGTTGGAAACATAGAGAGGTGGAGATATAGTTCCTCTCCCAAAATAATTGCAAGTAGGAGCAGCAAGCACATGCATATTATATTCATCAAAATCATCATGTGTAGCGGTAGAATGCAACCCATCAATATAATCCTTAATAAGAGCAAACTTCTCCAATATAGTGTAGTTTGGAGAATTCAAAAAGATAATAGGACTATCATGTGTGGGTGCAATAGCAACAATTTCATTTTTAACATAAGGGACAATAGCAAGTTCATCCCCATAAGCATAATTCATATTGGCATCAAGGCCACAAGCATAGCAATCATCAAGTTCATCAAAAAGGGATATTTCAAATGAATCAACGGGATCATAGCAATTATCATAACATTCATCCTTCGGTAAGAACGAAGGGGCATTAAACAATGTATGAGTTGAAGAGTTACTCTCATTAGAAGGTGGGCACAAGCGATCAATCCACTCTTCCTCCGCTTGTTCTTCGCTCTCCTCATCATCTTTTTCATCCAATGAGCTCACAGTTTCATCAATTTCTTCTTCCATAGACTCCTGCAAAATATTAGTCTCTTCTTGGACAGCGGAGACTTTCTCAATAAATACATCAATATCGTAACTGAATTTATAATTGTCATAGCAATATTTAAGGATAGCAAAATTTTTAGGTCTATAAACTGAATCATCAAAATCTTCAAACTTTTCAAACAAAGATTCAATTTCATAAGCACCCTTAAAAGCAACAAATTCTTCTATTCGTTCCACATCATAGTAATCATATCTACCATTAGCATAAGAAGCTAAGGTTTCATTGTCATTAAATTTGCATGAAAAGGGAAGGTGTGGAGCATTCATCCTAGAGCAACAAGTACAATCATATCTGGAGCATAGATTCCAAGCATACCATTTCAACATATGAATTTGATCCCATAATTGTTTCCCTTTTTGTGTCAAGAGATAATCCCTAAAGTATTCACGTTGATCCAATGTGTCTCCCTTTATCAAGTTGAACGGGGTTTTCTCAGGATTATCAAAGTATTGCATAATATTTTTCACATAACGAGCATCGAGGGTTTTAGGAGGTTCCCCATCTCCATGAGTAGCAAGTACAACTAATTTTTTTGGTGTTTCGTGTTCCATATCCATAACTAAAGATAGAGAACAACTTAGAACAGGAAATAAAAACTACTTAGTGATAAAGCAAACAAGCACACACGAGAATATTCACCCCACGCTATTGCTCCCCGACAACGGCGCCAGAAAAATGTCTTGATAACCCACAAGTATAGGGGATCATTTGTAGCCTTCTTCGATAAATAAGAGTGTTGAACCCAACGAGGAGCTAAAGGCAGAACAAATATTCCCTCAAGTTCTATCGACCACCGATACAACTCTACGCACACTTAACATTTGCTTTACCTAAAACAAGTATGAAACTATTTTGCAAGAATAAAACTATGAGTACTTTGCGAGAATAAAACTATGAATAAATTGCAAGGTAATAAAAGTAGATAGCTTTTGTCAATAAGAAAGTCATTTGTCCCTAGGCAATCGATAACAAGTACTGGTAATCATTCTTGCAATTTTACATGAGGGAGAGGCATGAGCTAACATACTTTCTCTACTTGGATCATATGCACTTATGATTGGACCCCTAGCAAGCATCCACAACTACTAAAGATCATTAAGGTCGTGAAACCCAACCATAGCATTAAGTATCAAGTCCTCTTTACTCCCATACGCCATAACCCACTTATCCGCGTTTAGGCTGCTGTCACCCCCGCAACACCGACAATAAGCAAACCATGAACATATTGCAACATCCTACAGCGGGGGGCCCTCCGTTTGCGCGACACGGAGGGCACCGTAGGACAACACCATAAATAAAATATACAATCATACCAACCAAGATCACGATTAACCCACAGGACAAAACGGGTCTACTCAAACGGATAACCATAGATCATTGGGAAATAATATATGGGGTTGAGCACCATGTTTAAGTAGAGATTACAGCGGGGAGAAGGGGTGTTACACCGCTGCATAGAGGGGGAGAAAGTTGGTGTTGATGGTAGCAAGATTGTTGACGTAGATCGCCGTCATGATCCTTGCCCCGGCGGCACTCCGGCGCCACCGGGAGAGAGGGGGAGAGAGCCCTCCTTCTTCTTCTTCTTCCTTGGCCTCCCTCTAGATGGGTGGAGAGTTCCCCCTCTGGTCCATGGCCTCCCTGGCGGCGGAGGGGCAGGAGCCCCTCCGAGATTGGATCTCTCTCTGTTCTCTTCTGTTTCGCGTTCCACAGATCTGGCCGAAAACCGTTTCTTATATTCCCGGAGATCCGTAACTCCGATTGCGCTAAGATTTTAACACAACTTTTTTCAGATATAAGCTTCCTTGCACCCGAAGTAGAGCTCCAACCGATGTTCGAGGAGGGCACAACCCACCACCACGCGCCAGGGGCCTGGGGCGCGCCCTGGTGTCTTGTGGGCACTGTGGGCCCCCGTTTGATTTGATTCCAAGCCCCGAAAATCACATATATTCCAAAATAATTCTCCGTAAAATTTTATTGCATTTGGACTTCGTTTGATATGGATATTCTGCGAAACAAAAAACATGCAAAAAAATAGGAACTGGCACTGGGCACTGGATCAATAGGTTAGTCCAATAAATCATATAAAATGTTGCCAAAAATATGTGAAAGTTGTATAATATTGGCATGAAACAATAAAAAATTATAGATATGACGGAGACGTATCATTGCATCATATACAACTCTTCCTTAAGAAACCCGTTAAGGAATGCAGTTTTGACGTCCATTTGCCAGATTTCATAATCATAAAATGCGGCAATTGCTAACATGATTCGGACACACTTAAGCATCGCTACGTGTGAGAAAGTCTCATCATAGTCAACCCCTTGAACTTGTCGAAAACCTTTTGCAACAATTCGAGCTTTGTAGATAGTGATATTACCATCAGCGTCTGTCTTCCTCTTGAAGATCCATTTATTCTCAATGGCTTGCCAATCATTGGGCAAATCCACCAAAGTCCACACTTTGTTCTCATACATGGATCCTACCTCAGATTTCATGGCTTCAAGCCAATTTTTTGGAATCTGGGCTTGTCATAGCTTCTTCATAGTTCGTAGGTTGGCCATTGTCCAACAACATGATTTCCAGGACAGGATTAACATACCACTCTGGTGCGGAGCGTGTTCTAGTCGACCTACGAGGTCCAGTAGTAACTTGATCTGAAGTTACATGGTCATCATCATTTGCTTCCTCTCTAGTTGGTGTAGGCATCACGGAAATGGTTTTCCCTGGTGTGCTACTTTCCAATTCAAGAGAAGGTACAACTACCTCATCAAGTTCTACTTTCCTCCCACTCACTTCTTTCGAGAGAAACTCCTTCTCTAGAATGCACCCATTCTTTGCAACAAAGATCTTGCCTTCGGATCTGTGGTAGAAGGTATACCCAATGGTCTCTTTAGGGTATCCTATGAAGATGCACTTCTCCGCTTTGAGTTCGAACTTATCAGGCTGAAGCTGTTTGACATAAGCATCGCATCCACAAATTTTAAGAAACAACAGCTTAGGTTTCTTACCAAACCATAGTTCATACGGTGTCGTCTCAATAGATTTAGACGGTGCCCTATTTAACGTGAATGCGGCTGTCTCTAATGCATAACCCCAAAATGATAAAGGCAAATTGGTAAAAGACATCATAGAACGCACCATATCTAATAAAGTACGATTACGATGTTCGGACACACCATTTCATTGTGGTGTTCTAGGTGGCGTGAGTTGTGAAATAATTCCACATTGTTTTAAATGAAGGCTAAACTCATAACTCAAATATTCACCTCCGCGATCGGATCGTAGAAATTTTATTTTCTTGTTACGATGATTCTCCACTTCACTCTGAAATTCTTTGAACTTTTCAAATGTTTCAGACTTGTGTTTCATCAAGTAGATATACCCATACTTACTCAAATCATCTGTGCAGGTCAGAAAATAACGATACCCGCCGCGTGCCTCAACACTCATCGGACCGCATACATCAGTATGTATTATTTCCAATAAGTCATTAGCTCACTCCATTGTTCCGGAGAACGGAATTTTAGTCATCTTACCCATGAGGCTTGGTTCGCAAGTATCAAATGATTCATAATCAAGTGATTTCAAAAGTCCATCCGCATGGAGTTTCTTCGTGCGCTTTACACCAATATGACCTAAACGGCAGTGCCACAAGTATGTTGCACTATCATTATCAACTTTGCATCTTTTGGCATCAATATTATGAATATGTGTATCACTACGATCGAGATTCAACAAGAATAGAACATTCATTAAGGTGCATGACCATAAAAGATATTACTCATATAAATAGAACAACCATTATTCTCTGACTTAAATGAATAACCGTCTCGTAATAAACAAGATCCAGATATAATGTTCATGCTCAACACTGGCACCAAATAACAATTTTTTAGGTCTAAAACTAATCCCGAAGGTAGATGTAGAGGTAGCGTGCCGACGGCGATTACATCAACCTTGGAACCATTTCCGACACGCATCGTCACCTCGTCCTTAGCCAATCTTCGTTTATTCCACAACTCCTATTTCGAGTTACAAATATGAGCAACCGAACCAGTATCAAATACCCATGCGCTACTACAAGCATTAGTAAGGAACACATCAATAACATGTATATCAAATATATCTTTGTTCACTTTGCCATCCTTCTTATCCGCCAAATACTTGGGGCAGTTCCGCTTCCAGTGACCATTTTTTTCGCAGTAGAAGCACTCAGTTTCAGGCTTGGGTCCAACTTTAGGCTTCTTCACGAGAGCGGCAACTTGCTTGCCATTCTTCTTGAAGTTCCCTTTCTTTCCCTTGCCCTTTTTCTTAAAACTGGTGGTCTTGTTAACCATCAACACTTGATGCTCTTTCTTGATTTCTACCTCCATGGCCTTAAGCATCGCGAAGAGCTCGGGAATTTCTTGCTCCATCCCTTGCATATTATAGTTCATCACAAAGCCTTTATAGCTTGGTGGCAGTGACTGAAGAACTCTATCAATAACACTCTCAGCTAGAAGATCAATTCCCAACTGAGTCAATTGGTTGTGGTACCCAGACATTCTGAGTATGTGTTCACTGACAGAACTGTTCTCCTCCATCTTACAGCTAAAGAACTTGTTGGAGACTTCATATCTCTCAACCCGGGCATTTGCTTGAAATATCAATTTTAGCTCTTGGAACATCTCATATGCTCTGTGGCATTCAAAACACTTTTGAAGTCCCGGTTCCAAGACGTAAAGCATGGCACACTGAACTATCGAGTAGTCATCAGATCGAGCTTGCCAGACATTCATAACGTCTGCATTAGCTCCTGCAGCAGGTCTGTCACCTAGCGGTGCATCAAGGACATAAATCTTCTGTGCAGTAATGAGGATAATCCTCAAGTTACGGACCCAGTCTGTGTAGTTGCTACCAACATCTTTCAACTTAGCTTTCTCTAGGAATGCATTAAAATTGAAGGGGACGGTAGCATGGGCCATTGATCTACAACGTAGATATGCAAAAATTATTAAGACTAAGTTCATGATAAATTTTAGTTCAGATAATCAAATTACTAATGAACTCCCACTTAAATCAACATCCCTCAAGTTGTTTAAGTGATACATGATCCAAATCAACTAACCCATGTCCGATCATCACGTGAGATGGGGTAGTCTTCAATGGTGAACATCTCTATGTTGCTCATATCTACTATATTACTCACATTCGACCTTTTGGTCTCTAGTGTTCCGAGACCATGTCTGTACATGCTAGGCTCGTCAAGTTTAACCCAAGTATTCTGCATGTGCAAAACTGGCTTACACCCATTGTATGTGAACCTAGAGTCTATCACACCCGATCATCACGAGGTGCTTTGAAACGACGAGCTTTAGCAACGGTGCATACTCAGGGAGAACTCTTTTATCTTGAAATTAAGTGAAGGGATCATCTTATAATGCTACCGTCGTTCTAAGCAAAATAAGATGCATAAAGGATAAACATCACATGCAATCAAAATATGTGATATGATATGGCCATCATCATCTTGTGCTTTTGATCTCCATCTTCAAAGCAACAGCATGATCTCCATCGTCACCGGCGCGACACCTTGATCTCCATCGTTGCGTCGGGGTCGCCTCGCCAATTATTGCTTCTACGACTATTGCTAACGTTTATCTATAAAGTAAAGCAATTACATGGCGCTTCAGTGATTGACACGTAGGTCATACAATAAATTAAAGACAACCCTAAGGCTCCTGCCTATTGTCGAACTCATCGACATGCAAGTCGTGAACTTATTACAAAACATGATCATCTCATACATCAACATATATCACATCTTGACCATATCACATCACAACATGCCCTGCAAAAACAAGTTAGACGTCATCTACTTTATTGTTGCAAGTTTTACGTGGCTGCTATGGGCAGCTAGCAAGAACCGTTCTTACCTACGCAAAACCACAACGGTGATTATAAAGTTTGTTGTTTTAACCTTCTACAAGGACCGGCCGTAGTCAAATTCGGTTCAACTAAAGTGAGAGAAACAGACACCCGCCAACCACCTTATGCAAAACAAGTTGCATGTTAGTCGGTGGAACCGGTCTCATGTACATGTACATGTAAGGTTGGTCCGGGCCGCTTCATCCCACAATACCGCCGAATCAAAATAAGACGTTGGTGGTAAGCAGTATGAACATCACCGCCCACAACTCCTTTGTGTGTCTACTCGTGTATATCATCCATGCATAGACCTGACTCATGATGCTACTGTTGGGGAACGTTGTATGGAAAACAAAAAAAATTCTACGCACACGCAAGATCTATCCATGAAGGTGCATAGCTACGAGAGGGGAGAGTGTGTCTACATACCCTCGTAGACCGTTAAACGGAAGCGTTTATCAACGCGCCTTCTTGATCCAGCAAGACGGGCGAAGTAGTAGATGAGTTCCGGCAGCACGACGGCGTGGTGATGGTGGTGGAGCAACTATCTCCATAGGGCTTCGCCGAGCACTACGAAAATTATGACTGAGCACACGGCTTGGGGATCGTGGTGTGTCTTGCCCCTTCTCCCTCCTCACATATATAGAGGTGGAGGGGGAGGGGAGGCAGCCTTGAGCGCCCCTAAGGGGGCCGGCGGCCAACCCTAGGGCCTGCCCTGGCCGCGCTCTCCCCTTCCTTCTTTGGCGCATGGGGAAAAGGAAAGGGGGCTGGCTGCCTTAGGGCGCCCCCTTTCCCTTTCTCTCTTCCGTGGAGAAAGGCAGGAGGGGGCCAGCCCCTCCCTTTCCTTTACAAGGCCGGTGGCCAGGTTGGGGCGCGCCAGCCCCATGTGGGCTAGTGTGCTCCCCTCCCTTTGGCCCATTAGGCCCAGTAACTTTCCGTGGCCTTCCGGAACCCCTTCCGGTGATCCGATAAATACCCGGTGCATTCCGAAACCTTTTCGTAGACCAAATACTATCATCCTATATATCAATCTTTATGTCCGGACCATTTCGAAGCTCATCGTCATGTCCATGATCTCATCCGGGACCCGAACAACATTCGGTCACCAACATACATAACTCATATAATACTATATCGCCAACGAACGTTAAGCGTGCCGACCCTATGGGTTCGAGAATTATGTAGACATGACCGAGACGCCTCTCCGGTCAATAACCAATAGCGAGACCTGGATGCCCATATTGGTTCCTACATATTCTACGAAGATCTTTATCGGTCGAACCTTTATGACAACATACGTAGTTCCCTTTGTCTTTCGGTATGTTACTTGCCCGAGATTCGATCGTCGGTATCTCCATACCTAGTTCAATCTCGTCACCGGCAAGTCTCTTTACTTGTTCCGTAATACATCATCTTGCAACTAACTCCTTAGTCACTTTGCTTGCAATCTTCTTGTGATGTGTATTACCGAGAGGGCCCAGAGATACCTCTCCGTCATACGGAGTGACAAATCCCAATCTCGATTCATGCCAACTCAACAGACACCTTCGGAGATACCTGTAGAGCACCTTTATGATCACCCAGTTACGTTGTGACGTTTGATGGCACACAATGTATTCCTCTGGTATCCGGTAGTTGCATGATCTCATGGTCGAAGGAATATGTATTTGACATTAAGAAAGCAGTAGCAATAAACTGAATGATCATATGCTAAGCTAACGGATGGGTCTTGTCCATCACATCATTCTCCTAATGATGTGATCCCATTATCAAATGACAACTCATGTCTATGGTTAGGAAACCTTAACCATCTTTGATCAACGAGCTAGTCTAGTAGAGGCTCACTAGGGACACGGTATTTGTTTATGTATCCACATATGTATTTAAGTTTCCGGTCAATACAATTCTAGTATGAATAATAAACCTTTATCATGATTAAGAAAATGTAATAATAACCATTTTATTATTGCCTCTAGGGCATATTTCCATCAAAACTTCCATGTCAAAATGCAAGTTTCTTAATAAGTACTTCCTTAGCTTGCAAAAATGTCTTACATTGTGGGACAGTGTAGTACTTCCTTTGTTTTTTTAACTCCGCATATAAGATTTTTCTGAAGTGAACTTCGTAAACTTTGACGAACTTTATAAAAGAAATATCAACATTCACAATATGAAATCAAAATTATTTGGTGCATCATGAAAATAATGTTTGCATTATATAGCTTTTGTAATGTTGATGTTGATATTTTTAATATAAATTTGATCATCTCTTTCCACGTCCACAAGAAAAGCTCTTCTCCTCCCGCCGGCCCGCCCCATCTCCGATGACCTCTAGGCCATGGAGGTGCGGAGGATCTCGGCCCCCCGCTGGCGGAGGGACCCCGTTCTCGTTCTTGTTAGATTCAGCATCTTGGTTGGGGCTTTGTGGCGGCGGCGATATCCCTTAGTAGGAATAATGTCTCCCACATTCTATCCACGTCCCGATGGTTCTTCTAGCATCATCGGAGGGCGTGTGAAGGTTTGTCTCCATCGAATCTCGCGGGATCCGGCCGGTGCTGGTCTTCGGTGGATCTGTTTGGATCCAGTCATCGTTCGTCTTTGTTTGGGTGTTTATAGGTTTGATCTTTCTGATCTACGACTTTCTTCATCGGTGATGGTTGCTACTCTGGTGCGCTGGTCCTATGGGGCCTCGGCACGACAACTTTTCGACTGTCTACTACCACTAGTAGAAAACAGGGCTTTGGTTCGGGCCAGCCCAGCCCATTAGTCCCGGTTCAGTCACGAACCGGGACCCATGGGGGGCATACGTCCCGGTTCATGCGCCCAGGGGGCCGGCCGGGGCCTTGTGGGCATTGGTCCCGGTTCGTCTGGACCCATTTGTCCCGGTTCCTGGCACGAACCGGGACCAATGGGCCTCGCTCCTGGCCCACATCCATTGGTCCCAGTTCGTGGCTTGAACCGGGACAGAAGGGGGGCCTTTAGTCCCGGTTCCACGCACGAACCGGGACCAATGAGGTGGCTATATATATACCCCATCGCCGGCGAGCAGAGCACTCCACACTGCTCTATTTTTTCTGGCCGGCGAGGGGAGAGTTTGTGGTGCTCTAGCTCACCTCCTATGCACATGAGGTGTTCGATGAAATGCCCGAGCCACACTAGTTAAGCTTTCTCCTCTCGAAGCTCCTTGTCCAAACTCCATTTTCCTCAAGATTTGTCTAGGTTTAGCGGTCCGTCACGTCCCGTCCCCGTTGTGACGACCCCGGCTTAATCGTGCACTAACCATACACGCAATTGCACACGATCAAGCCTAAGGACTCACTTGAAGATATCACAACACAACTCTAAAACATAAATAAATTCATACCAGCTTTATATTACAAGCCAGGGCCTCGAGGGCTCGAATACATAGCTCGATGGCATACAAGTGTCAGCGGAAGCATTAGATATCTGGGTACAGATATATTACAGAAAGAGAGATAAGCCTTCAAAGAGGCGGGGCAAAATAAAATACTATGATCGAAAAGGCGTGGGCCTCCTGCCCTGGACCCTCCGAATCTTACTCCTGGTTGTTGGTCGGCCCCTCATAGTAGTAGTAGTCTCCGGGCTGGTAGTAGTAGTGGTCGTCGGTGGGGACAACTGGCTCCGGGGCTCCGTCGTCTGGATGCGACAAAGGGATAAAGGGGGGAAAAGGAAAATAAAGCAAACGTGAGTACTCATCCGAAGTACTCAGCAAGCACGGATCTACACTACATATGCAACATTTTCAAAGGGGGCTATATATGTGGACTGGGCTACAGAAATGCCAGAATAGAGGGGGAAAGCCTAGTCCTATCGAAGACTAGCATCTTCAGCATCTTCAACAGTCTTGCAGCATTAGAAGAGAGCAGAAAAACATAATGTAAAGTATAGCAGTAATGTCATCAACCTCGGCCAGAGATTCTTCCTCGACTCCCTGCGAGAAAGCAATCCCAGAGCCGTACTATCTAGTTCTCATCTCAAGTCATGTTCTAGTTGTACCGATCGGGATACAACTCCGAGTGTCCGTTACAGTAGGACATGCTATCGATAGAAGTTTCTTCCCTGCAGGGGTGCACCAACTTACCCACCACGCTCGCTTAACTCTGGCCGGACACACTTTACTGGGTCATGCCCGGCCTCGGCTAAGCAACACACTGCAACCCGACCAAATACTTAACAGAGAGGTTAGCACGCCGGACTAAACCTATGCCCCCAGGGGTCTTGGGCCATCGCCCCGGGAACTCCTGCATGTTGCGTCAGGCGGCCGAGAGCAGACCTAGCAACCCCTTAATACAAGCGCAGTTGCTTAACCAGTCCAACTCGGCGCGCGCCGCTCAGTCGCTGACGTCCGTTAAGCTCCGGCTGAAGTATACGACGCAGAACGCCCATACTATGCCCACGTGATGGTTAGTGCTATCAGGCCAGAGGCCCCTCGGATCAAATATCCAAACCGTTTAGTGGTTTAGGAGCGCGCGGAAACGAGCAGAGACTCACGATCGATGTGACCCCGTCGCCCCGTCTCGAGGACTTGCGGCGAGGTCTAAGAATGCCCGGCCACGCCTCGTAGTTATCTCGCAGGCACCTCTCAGGTCAACCCGACTCCACATCACTTCGCATTCATGCTCGCGTGGGTACCCCTCAGGGCCGACCCGTCTTTAGTATCATGGTTTAGTGTTCAGTCGTAGTAACCAAGTCTCCGTGTGTCTGACACCAAGGGGGAACCCTGAGGAATCACCCTCGATGGAATTCCCGCTCGATGCTATCGTCAAGGTGAACGAATGAGGAATCACCCTCGAGGTCCACACTTGAGAAGTTGCACGACGACGTCGTTATCGGGGGTGGTGTAGGAGGAATCACCCTCGCTTACCACGACCGAATAACTAACCTACAAGGTTATCATCAGAAGTGCTGACGAGGTATCACCCTCAGCACTCGATAGTAACCCAGTAGTGTCGCGCAATTTAAGGGGGAAGTGACGTGCGGTGCCCGGGTCTGATCTTCGATCCCGATACTCGGGTCTTCTGATTATCCAGCGGGGCAGTCGGGACAAGTGGGTCTCTGATAAGGCTCTACCCATCCTATACTAAACAGTTTAGGAGAACAGGCAGGTATCAAAAGTAGGCTACAATAAAACAGGCTATGCAGCAGATATAGGACAACAGTAGCAGCAGTACTTCTAATGCAAGCATAAGAGAGAAGAGAGTGGGCGATATCGGAATGCTCAAAATGGGGTGCTTGCCTGTCTGCTCGACGGCAAGGGCAGGGTCGTCGGGGACGTAGTCGTACTCCGGAGCGGCGTCTACCTCAGGAGCTACGACAACGTCTGGGTCTACCGAAAGAGAAGAGGGGGAGGAAACAAGTAAATATAATGCAATCAGATGCAACACAGTGCGCACGATGCTATGATGCAGTGCAGGGTTGCCTAAATATGCATCTAAGTCATTTTAGTTATTTTTAGAATTAATCTGGGATTTATTAACCGGTGTGTGTGCACTATTCATTTACCGGAATTGAGCTCGGAGTTACGAGTTCTCCTACGTAGGAGGTTCCGACATGGAAACGGATGGCATGATCAGACTCGTCTCGTTGTTCTGAGCAACTTTCATGTTTTAACTTTTTTGATCCGAGCTACGGTTTAAAAGATATGAATTTTTAAAGTTTATTCGAATTTCTGGAATTTTTTTTATTTACAGAAAATGAATTATGACGTCAGCATGATGTAATGCTGACATCAACAAGTCAACAGTCGGCTGACCAGTCAAACATGACATGTGGGCCCAGTGGGACCCACATGTCAGCCTCTGTTACTTTGACAATGAGTTAAACTAATTAAATGGGTTAATTAGGGAGTGGGCCTCATCTGTCAGTGAGTCATTAGTAATTAGATTTATTTTTTAAAACCTATTTAGTTAATTAAGCACGCGGGCCCACTGGTCAGTGGCTGGGCTGCGCCCAGTCAGCACGTTGACCACGGTCAGCATGGTCAACTGGACCAGGGGGGCCCACTGGCAGTGACCCAGGGGTGGCCCAAGGTGTGCCACGTCGGCCTGCCGGTGTTTAAACACCGGCGAGCTCAAAAACACGGCGGCGCTGTTCGGAGGGTGGTCGGAATCGCAGCTCCGGCCACCGTTTGGCGCGCGGAGTAGCGCGTTCGAAAGGGGGAAGAGTGCCGCGTCGATCTGGCCTACTAGCGCGAGCGGAAACGGCCGGAGACGAGCGCCAGGTCATCGCCGGCGAACGTTGGAATCGGCCATCGACGGATCCAGAGGTGCAGGGCATGGGGGTTCATGCTAGCGGTGGCGTTGGAACCGCGCGGAGGCGCTGAGTGCGTTCCCGCACTCATATGGCTATGACAGAAGCTGTTGCCACGGCGGCGAGCTCCACGGCGGCGACGCCTTCGGGTGGCGATGGCTACGGTGCTACGGTGGCGCAAACGGACGGGAAAGAGAGGGGAAATATGCTGCTGCTCACCGTGGAGGCGCACGAAGGCCCGGTGATAGCTTAGGAGCAGCAGTTCGCCGGCATTCGTCGGAGTTGCGCCGGCGACCGTAGATGAAGAAGCGCTCGATCCCCGCGCTGTGGTGGCGCAGCGCTTGAATCAGCAGGCGGAGAAGAAGGAGAAGGAGCTGGCGGAGCGATCGAGCTCGGCCTCAGGTGCTGGGGTGGTCGGTGGCCACGCCGGCTAGCTCAGCCATGTCGTCGGCGACGGGTGACTTGTGCGGGAGGGAGAAAACGAGAGAGAGGACGAGATCTGAGGGTGTCTAGGGTTGCGGAGGAGAAGAAGGAGCTCGGGGCAAACCTTATCCTCGCCGACAACCGACGGATGGCCGACAGCGAGGCCGGGCGACGGTGTGTCGGCGCACGGGCGCGACAGCGCAGGAGGAGGAGGACGACCGCGCTAGGCTGGGCCAGCTGGGCCGTTGGTCGGGGCACTGTGCACTAAGGCCCAGTGCACAGTGCCTCATTTTATTTTTCTGTTTTGTTGTTTTGATTTTTCTTTTATTCTTTTCTGATTTGAATTAGCTAGGGCACTTATGCATTTTAGTGAAATGTGAAACTTGGTCCAAACAATGCAATGCAATATTACCCATCACCGAAAACTTGTTTGGGCAGATTTGGATTTCATTTGAATTTAATATGATTTTAAATGGGTTTAATAATTCTGTTTTGGGGCTGTTTCAGTTTGTTTGAGTCACTCATCTAACTCCAAACTAATTGATGATGGTTTTATAAATGTTCCTGGATTATTTGCCAATTAATGAACATTTTTCCATCAGTGTTTGATCAACTTCATATTTCACTTATAAATTTGAGTTGATTTTCATAATTGAATTTGAATTGGATCCTTAACCCATGTGACTTGGCACTGCAAATGGTATGACTTGGCATCATCATCAGCTGATCATTGAAGCAATTACATAGGGGTGTTACAAGTTCTCCTCCTCTAAAAGAAATTCTCGTCCCAAGAATTTAGGAGGTAGAAGGAAAGAGGTCGGGATATTCTTCCCGAAGATGATCCTCGCGTTCCCAAGTGGCTTCATTTTCAGTGTGATTCGACCACTGCACTTTCAGGAACTTGGTCATCTTCTGACGAGTTCGACATTCAGCTTCATCAAGGATGGGGATCGGATGCTCCTTATAAGACAAATCGTCTTGCAGTTGAAGCATCTCGTGATCCACTGCACGGTGCGGAGATTCCTTGAAGCATTTGCGAAGTTGCGACACATGGAAGACATCATGAATATGAGAGAATTGTGGCGGCAACTCCAATTTATAAGCCACCTGTCCACGTCTGGCCAGAATGCGAAAGGGACCAATATAGCGAGGAGCTAGCTTGCCCTTAATTCCGAAACGGCGGGTGCCCTTCATAGGAGTGACACGCAGATAAGCTTGATCACCCGGTTGATAAGTCAGACCCCATCGCTTGCGATCATAATTGCTCTTCTGACGGTCCTGAGCCGCCTTGAGATTTTCTCGGACAATTCTGACTTGTTCTTCAGCGTGTTGAATAATGTCCGGTCCCACGAGAGGTCGTTCCCCAGTTTCTGACCAGTTCAGAGGGGTTCGACACTTACATCCATAAAGCACTTCGAAGGGGGCCATTTTCAAGCTGGCTTGATAACTGTTGTTATAAGAGAACTCGGCATACGGGAGAGATTCCTCCCATTTCTTACCGAATGATATAACACAAGCTCGAAGCATGTCTTCAAGCACTTGATTAACGCGCTCAACTTGGCCTTGGGATTGGGGATGATAAGCTGAACTCCATGTAATGTGAGTTCCCATAGCTTCTTGAAAACTTTCCCAGAACTTGGATGTGAAAAGACCGCCACGGTCCGAACTGATCTCCTTCGGAATACCGTGAAGTGAAACGATTCTGGAGATATACAGCTCTGCTAGTTGGCTAGCAGTGATAGTCTCCTTGATATGCAGAAAATGAGCAACCTTGGAGAGTTGGTCGACGACGACAAGAATAGCATCGTGACCTTTCTGAGACTTGGGAAGACCAGTAATGAAATCCATCTGCACTTTATCCCACTTCCACAAAGGAATGGGGAGTGGTTGAAGAATTCCAGCAGGCTTTTGATGTTCTGCTTTCACGCGACGACATACGTCACATTCAGCAACGTATCGAGCAATGTCCTACTTCATTCTGGACCACCAGTACCACTGTCGAAGATCGCGATACATCTTGGTGCCACCCGGATGGATAGACAGCGGTGTATCATGAGCCTCCTTCATGACCTTGTCAGTCATAAGCTCGAAGCGAGGTACTACGGTGCGGTCTCTGAAATATAATGTTCCATCTTCAGCAACTGAGAAATCCCGGTACTTATCTAGGTGAAGCTCTTTCTTCATCAAGTCAATCTCAGCATCTTTGGCTTGCGCTTCCTTAACAGCCTTTTGAAGATCTGGCTGTACCACAAGGTTATTAAGAGAACCTTGGGGAACAATTCATAGATTCAGCTGAGTCAGTTCTGCATAAAGACGAGGTTGAGCTCGCCTAACCATGAGGTTGTTGCAATATGACTTGCGGCTCAGGGCATCAGCCATCACGTTAGCCTTGCCCGGGGTATATGAAATACCGCAGTCATAGTCCATAATTGTTTCTAACCATCGTTGCTGACGGAGATTAAGATCCGGTTGAGTGAACAAGTATTTCAAGCTTTGATGATCGGTATAGATCTCACACCGATTACCAAGAAGGTAATGTCGCCATAACTTTAATGCATAGATCACTGCAGCCAGTTCAAGATCATGCACTGGATAATTTTCTTCATGCGGTCGCAACTGACGTGAAGCATACGCAATTACTCTTCGTTCTTGCATTAGGACACAGCCTAATCCTTGACGAGAGGCATCGTAGTATATGACAAAGTCCTTGCGAGAATCAGGAGGAGCAAGCACTGGAGCAGAAGTAAGCTTGTCCTTGAGGGTCTGGAAATTTCCTGACACTTGTCTGTCCACTCAAACTTAATGCCTTTGTGGAGCAGATTAGTCAGGGGCTTGGCGATCTTGGAGAAGTTCTTGACGAATCGACGGCAATAACTGGCTAGACCGAGGAAGCTTCGGACTTGCTTGGCATTCTTCGAAGGAGTCCAGTCAAGGATAGCCTGAACACGCTCCGGGTTAACGGCAATACCATCCTTGGAAATCACATGTCCAAGGTAGGTCACTTCAGAAAGCCAGAATTCACATTTGGAGGACTTGGCATATAACTTGTGCTCTCAAAGCCTCTCCAGAACAAGGCGAAGATGTTCCGCATGTTCTTCCTTATTCTTCAAATATACTAGGATATCATCCAGATACACCACGACGAATTTGTCGAGGTAATCCATGAATATATAATTCATCAGACGTGAGAACGTAGCTGGGGCATTCGTCAGGCCAAATGACATGACAGTGTATTCATAGGAGCCATATCGAGTAACGAATGCAGTCTTTGGAATATCCACTTCACGGACACGGATCTGGTGATAACCCAACCTCAAGTCGAGTTTAGGGAACACCGAAGATCCAGCAAGTTGATCATATAAGTCATTGATCCGGGGAAGTGGATATTTATTCTGAATGGTTGCCTGGTTGATAGGACGGTAGTCTTGAACCAACCTATTCGTACCATCTTTCTTCTTGACAAAGAGAGACGGTGCTCCCCAGGCAGAGGAGCTGGGACGGATGAAACCCTTCCTAAGTGATTTATCGATTTCTTCCTTAAGCTCGATAAGATGGTGCGGAGGAATCTTGTAGGGATGCTTCGCAATAGGAGTGGTGCCAGGCTTCAAGTCGATGACGAACTCGACAGCTCTAGCAGGGGGTATTCCTGGAAGTTCTTCTGGAAAAACATCCGGGAAGTCACAGACAACTGGGATGTTCTCGATCCCCTCAAGCGGAGAAGCATTCAACGCGTTCAAGGCATAAATCTGAGCCTCGGCGTTCTGAGTGATATGGGCTCGATAGTTCACTAACTCATTTGATGGAAGAAGGAGATGTACAACTTTACTGGCACAATTAATTGAGGCGTAGTGAACCTTCAACCAATCCATTCCCAAGATAAGATCAATCGAGCAGGACTTGAGTATAATGGGGGAAGCGCGGAACTTCAACCCTTCAATATCAATGATGACATCGGGGCTGAACACGAAGGCGCGACACTGGCCCGCGGGAGTGTTCACGGCTAATGAATGGTGTAGCGCTTCACTTTTAACGTCATGTTTGAGTGCAAAATGCTCTGACATGAATGAATGCGATGCTCCTGAATCAAATAAAACAGTTGCAGGAACTGAATTAACAAGAGGTGTACCCATCACAGTTGCTGGTTGTTCGGGGTCTTCATTCATGTTGACATGGAAGACCTACCCACGACCATAAGAAGGTCTGGCATTGTTGTAGCGAGGCTGAGAATTCCCACGGCCATTACCACGGCCAGCAGAAGGAAGAGCTAGTTGATTCTGACTCTGTGAGCAATCTCTGGCACGGTGACCCGGCTGGCCACACTTGAAGCAGAGTCCATTGTCAGGACGTGGTGCAGGAGCTCAAGGTGCTGGAGCTTGCAGAGGCTACCTCGGTGGTGGAGGAGGCAGACGAGGCGCGGCATAAGCAGGCCTGTGTACTGGAGCTGCTGGACGGTACATGCTTTGCGGAATCCAGATGCGGCGCTTCTGGGAGGACGAGCCCGTCTCACGAGTGTGTCTGGTAGCTTCCTTGTGCTTCTTCAATCCAGTCTCGACCATGATAGCCTTATTCACCAAGGTAGCGAAATCAGGGTAGTCTTGAACAAGTAGGGCTAACTGAATGTCATGGTGCAGCCCTTCACGAAACTTCTCCTGCCTACGATCATCAGTAGGAATGTCTTCTTCAGCATAGCGAGACAAGTCAAGAAACTCGCGCTGATAAACTTCCACAGACTTATTGCCCTGAACAAGACTACGGAACTCGGCCTTCTTCCGGGCTATGACAGCTTGAGGAATATAACGAGCGCGAAAAGCAATCTTGAATTCTGCCCAAGTGACAACAGTTCCCGGAGGTAGAGTCTGTCTGTGAGTGGCCCACCATTGTGCTGCGGGTCCCTTCAGAAAGTATGTCGCGAAAGTGACATAGCTGACAGGGGGAACATCAGCTGACTCCATCTCATAAAAGATGTCACGCAGCCAGTCATCGACATCCAGCGGATTAACAGTGTTGCGGAATATCGATGGGTTGAGTCGGACAAACTCTGGCAATGTGATTGAAGCTGGCTGATAGTTGGCATTGGGACGGGGAAATTGTTCCATAATCCCAGTCATAAACTACCGATTAAGTTCAAACTGTTGCATCATCGCAGCCATATAGTCAGGCGGTGGCGGCGGAGGTGGATTGCTATCTGCCATCCTGCTAAATCAACAGGGGTAGTTTAGCAGAAGCCAATGCGAGTGTTTAGCGACATGCATGATGTAACACGACGGAATTTAAATAGTACATCAGATGCTTAATAGTAGTCATTAAGTCATACAGATCCATACAGAGTCGGTTACATTCGGGCAGCATAACGGCGCAAATACAAAAGCTAGACATGCTAGGCGGCGCACAGGCACGCGGTAAGGAAGTACACAACGAGACATAGCAAAGGCTACATCAACGTCGGAGAAAACCACTGAAACGGGGTAGCTGCAAGTGCGGACGACGGACGTTCGTCGCAGAAGGATCCTGCGCTCCATGTGAACTCTGATGCAGAACCCGGTCTCGAGCTGAAAGAAGAGGTCCACGTGCAGGCGGGTGACCTCCCACAGCAGGCCAATCGATCCCTGATGGCATCTCGGTCCTTCTCGGGTATAGAATGTGCTCCGGATGTATCCCTGCACGAACAGCTGGTAGCAACTGCGTCATAGCCTCGTAGAGTCGTGCTCGAGTGGCAAACAACTCGACAGCAAGAGCACGAACAGTGCAATCCAGAGCCTGAGTACAGTGAATCAGAACTCGCTGATCGTAGCGACGAGGCTCGTACGGGGCACAGACAGTTGTGTAGTATCTAGTAGCATCTCCAGCGGGGACATACGGAATGTACCGATACTCAGAGGGATCCACGTCAGTACTGAACTGTCCTCGAAGACGTGCGACAGCAGAGTAGGCGGCATCATGGACTGCCATCTCAATCGTCACGCCGATACCGTGAAAATGGTGTAGCTTAGTGTCAGAGTCATCCTGCTGATCGTAGATGCGAACATCAGCATAGTACTGCTCCTGGTTGAACTCACGATAAACCTCGTAGACCATGTACTCGGGGCACCAACGGTATCCCAGCCTGATCAAGAGGGCGATCAGAACAGCTGGAAACCCAGGGACGTCTCGAGCATAGGTGCGAAGCACAAGCTGCGTCGTAGGGTGAGGTGGAAACAAACGGTCCATCTGAAACAGAGAAGATTCAGGATTGTCATTCGTCGACGAGAAATATAGAAGATCTCGAATTGAAAGGTTAAACAAAACAATGGAAAGGAAATGATTATCAGACTAATCAGATCAAAGACAGGGAAATTGCACTGAATCCAGCTCTCCGGGTGGATAGAATTTACGAGATCCTAAGTGTCGGTGTTAGTAATTTTTTAAACCCGAATAGAAGAGAGGTTAGAGTCCCAGAATAAAGGTCGAGGAATAAAAGATCCTAATACCACCCAGTTGGCGACGTGGGCCCGTAAGCCACACAGCCAAGTTAGTAAAACAATTTTGGACCACTAGACTCAACTTCGGCCAAGGAGTTGGATAGGGGGATTCCTAGAGGCAGTCGGCTCTGATACCAACCTGTGACGACCCCGGCTTAATCATGCACTAATCATACACGCAATTGCACATGATCAAGCCTAAGGACTCACTTGAAGATATCACAACACAACTCTAAAACATAAATAAATTCATACCAGCTTTATATTACAAGCCAGGGTCCTCGAGGGCTCGAATACATAGCTCGATGGCATACAAGTGTCAGCGGAAGCATTAGATATTTGGGTACAGATATATTACAGAAAGAGAGATAAGCCTTCACAGAGGAGGGACAAAATAAAATACTATGATCGAAAAGGCGTGGGCCTCCTGCCCTGGACCCTCCGAATCCTACTCCTGGTCGTCGGTCAGCTCCTCGTAGTAGTAGTACTCTCCGGGCTGGTAGTAGTAGTGGTCGTCGGTGGGGACAACTGGCTCCGGGGCTCCATCGTCTGGATGCGACAAAGGGATAAAGGGGAAAAAAGGAAAATAAAGCAAACGTGAGTACTCATCCGAAGTACTCAGCAAGCACGGATCTACACTACATATGCAACATTTTCAAAGGGGGCTATATATGTGGACTGGGCTGCAGAAATGCCAGAATAGAGGGGGAAAGCCTAGTCCTATCAAAGACTAGCATCTTCAGCATCTTCAACAGTCTTGCAGCATTAGAAGAGAGCAGAAAAACAAAATGTAAAGTATAGCAGTAATGTCATCAACCTCAGCCAGAGATTCTTCCTCGACTCCCTCGAGAAAGCAATCCCAGAGCCGTACTATCCAGTTCTCATCTCAAGTCATGTTCTAGTTGTACCGATCGGGATACAACTCTGAGTGTCCGTTACCGTAGGATAGGCTATCGATAGAAGTTTCTTCCCTACACGGGTGCACCAACTTACCCACCACGCTCGCTTAACTCCGGCCGGACACACTTTACTGGGTCATGCCTGGCCTCGGCTAAGCAACACACTGCAACCCGACCAAATACTTAACAGAGAGGTTAGCACGCCGGACTAAACCTATGCCCCCAGGGGTCTTGGGCCATCGCCCCGGGAACTCCTGCATGTTGCGTCAGGCGGCCGAGAGCAGACCTAGCAACCCCTTAATACAAGCGCAGTTGCTTAACCAGTCCAACTCGGCGCGCGCCGCTCAGTCGCTGACGTCCGTTAAGCTCCGGCTGAAGTATACGACGCAGAACGCCCATACTATGCCCACGTGATGGTTAGTGCTATCAGGCCAGAGGCCCCTCGGATCAAATATCCAAACCGTTTAGTGGTTTAGGAGCGCGCGGAAACGAGCAGAGACTCACGATCGATGTGACCCCGTCGCCCCGTCTCGAGGACTTGCGGCAAGGGCAAAGAATGCCCGGCCACGCCTCGTAGTTATCTCGCGGGCACCTCTCAGGTCAACCCGACTCCACATCACTTTGCATTCATGCTCGCGCGGGTACGCCTCAGGGCCGACCCGTCTTTAGTATCATAGTATCATGGTTTAGTGTTCAGTCATAGTAACCAAGTCTCCATGTGTCTGACACCAAGGGGGAACCCTGAGGAATCACCCTCGATGGAATTCCCGCTCGATGCTATCGTCAAGGTGAACGAATGAGGAATCACCCTCGAGGTCCACACTTGAGAAGTTGCACGACGACGTCGTTATCGGGGGTGGTGTAGGAGGAATCACCCTCGCTTACCACGACCGAATAACTAACCTACAAGGTTATCATCAGAAGTGCTGACGAGGTATCACCCTCATTACTTGATAGTAACCCAGTAGTGTCGCGCAATTTAAGGGGGAAGTGACGTGCGGTGCCCGGGTCTGATCTTCGATCCCGATACTCGGGTCTTCTGATTATCCAGCGGGGCAGTCGGGACAAGTGGGTCTCTAATAAGGCTCTACCCATCCTATACTAAACAGTTTAGGAGAACAGGCAGGTATCAAAAGTAGGCTACAATAAAACAGGCTATGCAGCAGATATAGGACAACAGTAGCAGCAGTACTTCTAATGCAAGCATAAGAGAGAAGAGAGTGGGCGATATCGAAATGCTCAAAATGGGGTGCTTGCCTGTCTGCTCGACGGCAAGGGCAGGGTCGTCAGGGACGTAGTCGTACTCCAGAGCGGCGTCTACCTCAGGAGCTACGGCAACGTCTGGGTCTACCGAAAGAGAAGAGGGGGAGGAAACAAGTAAATATAATGCAATCAGATGCAACACAGTGCGCGCGATGCTATGATGCAGTGCAGGGTTGCCTAAATATGCATCTAAGTCATTTTAGTTATTTTTAGAATTAATCTGGGATTTATTAACCGGTGTGTGTGCACTATTCATTTACCGGAATCGAGCTCGGAGTTATGAGTTCTCCTACGTAGGAGGTTCCGACATGGAAACAGACGGCACGATCAAACTCGTCTCGTCGTTCTGAGCAACTTTCATGTTTTAACTTTTTTGATCTGAGCTACGGTTTAAAAGATATGAATTTTTAAAGTTTATTCGAATTTCTGGAATTATTTTTATTTACAGAAAATGAATTATGATGTCAGCATGATATAATGCTGACATCAGCAAGTCAACAGTCGGCTGACCAGTCAAACATGACATGTAGGCCCAGTGGGACCCACATGTCAACCTCTGTTACTTTAACAGTGAGTTAAACTAATTAAACGGGTTAATTAGGGAGTGGGCCCCATCTGTCAGTGAGTCATTAGTAATTAGATTTATTTTTTAAAACCTATTTAGTTAATTAAGCACGCGGGCCCACTGGTCAGTGGCTGGGCTGTGCCCAGTCAGCAAGTTGACCACGGTCAGCGTGGTCATCTCGGCCAGGGGGGCCACTGGCAGTGACCCAGGGGTGGCCCAAGGTGTGCCACGTCGGCCGGCCGGCGTTTAAACGCCGGCGAGCTCAAAAACACGGCGGTGCTGTTCGGAGGGTCGTCGGAATCGCAGCTCCGGCCACCGTTTGGCGCGCGGAGTAGCGCGTTCGAAAGGGGGAAGAGTGCCGCGTCGATCTGGCCTACTAGCGCGAGCGGAAACGGCCGGAGACGAGCGCCAGGTCATCGCCGGCAAACGTTAGAATCGGCCATCGACGGATCCAGAGGTGCAGGGCATGGGGGTTCATGCTAGCGGTGGCGTTGGAACCGCGCGGAGGCGCTGAGTGCATTCCCGCACTCATATGGCTATGACAGAAGCTGTTGCCACGGCGGTGAGCTCCACGGCGGCGACGCCTTCGGGTGGCGATGGCTACGGTGCTACGGTGGCGCAAACGGACGGGAAAGAGAGGGGAAAGATGCTGCTGCTCACCGTGGAGGCGCACGAAGGCCCGGTGATAGCTTAGGAGCAGCAGTTCGCCGGCATTCGTCGGAGTTGCGCCGGCGACCATAGATGAAGAAGCGCTCGATCCCGCACTGTGGTGGTGCAGCGCTTGAATCAGCAGGCGGAGAAGAAGGAGAAGGAGCTGGCCACGCCGGCTAGCTCAGCCATGTCGTCGGCGACGGGCGACTTGTGCGGGAGGGAGAAAATGAGAGAGAGGACGAGATCTGAGGGCGTCTAGGGTTGCGGAGGAGAGGGAGGAGCTCGGGGCAAACCTTATCCTCGCCGACAACCGACGGATGGCCGACAGCAAGGCCGGGCGACGGCGTGTCGGCGCGCGGGCGCGACAGCGCAGGAGGAGGAGGACGACCGCGCTGGGCTGGGCCAGCTGGGCCGTTGGTCGGGGCACTATGCACTAAGACCCAGTGCACAGTGCCTCATTTTATTTTTCTGTTTTGTTGTTTTGATTTTTCTTTTATTCTTTTCTGATTTGAATTAGCTAGGGCACTTATGCATTTTAGTGAAATGTGAAACTTGGTCCAAACAATGCAATGCAATATTACCCATCACCGAAAACTTGTTTGGGCAGATTTGGATTTCATTTGAATTTAATATGATTTTAAATGGATTTAATAATTCTGTTTTGGGGCTATTTCAGTTTGTTTGAGTCACTCATCTAGCTCCAAACTAATTGATGATGGTTTTATAAATGTTCCTGGATTATTTGCCAATTAATGAACATTTTTCCATTAGTGTTTGATCAACTTCATATTTCACTTATAAATTTGAGTTGATTTTCATAATTGAATTTGAATTGGATCCTTAACCCATGTGACTTGGCACTGCAAATGGTATGACTTGGCATCATCATCAGCTGATCATTGAAGCAATTACATAGGGGTGTTACACCCGTCTTCACCGCCGTCGATCGCCCGCGCCGATCTCGTCGCCGGCATAACCGTGGTGAGCCTCTTGTTCTTATCTTCTTTCTAAAAGAAAAAAATTCTTACTTGTATGATTTAGATAGATACTTGTCTAATTTTCTTAATTTTATTATTGTTTGTTATTATATAGTGCGATGGTTTTGGTATCTGCCCCCGTCGGCCCTCGTCCTGTCTATGATTTGGATGTGGTATATATTATATTTTATAACTATTTGGTTCATTTATTGTTTATGACAATTATGCCGACCAACGTGGCATAGATTTTTTTATCTAGGAGGTATGTGAACCGGAAATTCCAACCAACCCTATTGTCGAGAGGTTAAATTTAGTTGAAGAAGAAAACAATTACTTGAAGGAAAAATTGAAAAAAAATTGAGGAGGAGAAGATGATATTGGAGTTGGATGTTGCGGATGTCGTCGATGATCACAAGATCAAGATGGATGCAATGCGCTTCAAGATTAGAAAGTATAGAAAATATGTCATTCATACCGAGACTTGGTATCATTATGCCGTTGGATCAATTGTTACCTTGGTTGCGATTATGATCGCATTTGTTGTTGCATTGAAATGTTTTACATAGTTTCAATGTATGGTTTAATTAGATGCTCTGGAGAGCTATATGTTGTTCAATGAGAACTATGTATGTACTTTGGTTTTAATGTGATGATGAACTTCTATTAATTTGGTCACTTATCTATTCATGATGTTTTGTAATGGTTTTTTACACACTTAATTATATATAATGCACGCAGATGAACCGGCAATGGATGTACGGTGACAGACGCACCTCCGAGTACATTAAGGGCGTGCATAATTTTCTCGAAGTGGCTGAGGCAAACAAGCAGAATGGTTTTATGTGTTGTCCATGCCCTATATGTGGGAATACGAAGTCTTACTCTGACCGGAAAATCCTTCACACCCACCTGCTTGAGAAGGGTTTCATGGCACACTATAATGTTTGGACCAGGCACGGAGAAATAGGGGTTATGATGGAAGACAGCGAAGAAGAAGAGGACGATGACAACTATGTGCCCCCTGAATACGGTGATGCTGCAACGGGGGAAGCTGAAGATCAAGAGGAACCAGACGATGTGCCCGATGATGATCTCCGCCGGGTCATTGTTGATGCAAGGAGACAGTGCGAAAATGAAAAGGAGAAGCTAAAATTCGATCGCATGTTAGAGGATCACCAAAAAGGGTTGTACCCCAATTGCGAAGATGGCAACACAAAGCTCGGTACCGTACTGGAATTGCTGTAGTGGAAGGCAGAGAATGCTGTGCCTGACAAAGGATTTGAGAAGCTACTGAAAATATTGAAGAAGAAGCTTCCAAAGGATAACGAATTGCCCGACAGTACGTACGCAGTAAAGAAGGTCGTATGCCCTCTAGGATTGGAGGTGCAGAAGATACATGCATGCCCTAATGACTGCATCATGTACCGCGGTGCGTACGAGGATTTGAACGCATGCCCGGTATGCGGTGCACTGTGGTATAAGATCAGACGAGATGACCCTGGTGATGTTGACGGCGAGCCCCCCAGGAAGAGGGTTCCTGCCAAGGTGATGTGGTATGCTCCTATAATACCACGGTTGAAACGTCTGTTCAGAAACAAAGAGCATGCCAGAGAGGACCGTAAGAAAGACGGGAAGTTGAGAGCACCCGCTGACGGGTCGCAGTGGAGAAAAATCGAGAGAAAGTACCGGGCTGAGTTGCAGGTGACCCAAGGAACGTATGTTTTGGTTTAAGCGCGGATGGCATTAATCCTTTCGGGGAGCAGAGCAGCAATCACAGCACCTGGCCCGTAACTCTATGTATCTATAACCTTCCTCCTTGGCTGTGCATGAAGCGGAAGTTCATTATGATGCCAGTACTCATCCAAGGCCCTAAGCAACCCGGCAACGACATTGATGTGTACCTAAGGCCATTAGTTGAAGAACTTTTACAGCTGTGGAATGGAAATGGTGTACGTGTGTGGGATGAGCACAGACAGGAGGAATTTGACCTGCATGCGTTGCTGTTTGTAACCATCAATGATTGGCCTGCTATCAGTAACCTTTCAGGACAGACAAACAAGGGATACCACGCATGCACGCACTGTTTAGCTGACACCGAAAGTATATACCTGGACAAATGCAGGAAGAATGTGTACCTGGGGCATCGTCGATTTCTTCCGACCAACCATCAATGTCGAAAGAACAATCTTGGGTACACAGACGAACCATTCGTCCTAGCCAATGATGTGGCGCAGGTTTTCTATGTGAAGGACATGTCTACCAAACCGAGAAAAAGAAAAGATAAGGAAGCGAATACATCATACGATGAGCCAAAGCGCCACATAGTTCTTTCAGAAAAAAGAGACATCGTGGGATTGGAGGGCAGGACAGACATGTCTGAAGATTATGAAAAGTTTCATGAAATTCCTCCCTTCAAAGTCAAGGCTGACCCAAGCACCCTGTTAAGCGATGAAGAATATCCATGGTTACGGCGCAATAAGCAAAGGACACAAGCGAAGAAAAAGTGAAGACTTTCTCTCCACAACTATTATGATGATGCCTTTGATCTAGAATTTCACTGCAGTTACATGTGAAGAAATGAAATGCCTTTTGTAACAGACGAGTTTCCGGAAACCCTGATACTTCGAAACAGATTGTCCGTTTTGTACACGAAGTGCATCCAGTTTTTGCCGTAACCCTCTCAACTTTTTAGCACATGCTATGTGGTTGAAATGATGATACCATGCCAATTTTCAACCTCTTCAGAGTTCATTTGAAGTGCTTTTCAATTTTAGGGTCATATAGCTCAAACAAATCAGTAAATGCATGAAAAATATCAAATGAAGTCAAAAAGGGTTGAAAATTGACGATGTGGCTTTGAATGGTGCATTGTGAACACACAAAAAGTCTGGAGTTCAAATAATTTCAAAAAAATGAAATCCCTTTGTAACAGACGAGTTTCCGTATGAAACCCTGATACTTCGAAAGAGATTGTCCGTTTTGTACACGAAGTGCATCCAGTTTTTGTCGTAACCCTCTCAACTTTTTAGCACATGCTATGTGGGTGAAATGTGTATACCCATGCCAACTTTCAACCTTTTGAGAGTTCATTTGTAGTGCTTCAATTTCAGGGTCATATAGCTCAAAAAAATCAGTAAATGCATGAAAAATAACAAATGAAGTCAGAAAGGGTTGAAAATTGATGATGTGGCTTTGAATGGTGCATTTTGAACACACAAAAAGTTTGGAGTTCAAATAAGTTCAAAAAATGAAATCCCTTTGGAACAGACGAGTGTTTTGTTCGAAACCTGATATCGAAAGAGATTGCCCGTTTTGTACATGAAGTGCATCCAGTTTTTGCCGTAACCCTCTCAACTTTTTAGCACATGCTATAGGGTGGAAATGATGATACCATGCCAACTTTCAACCTTTTCAGAGTTCATTTGTAGTGCTTTTCAATTTCAGGGTCATTTAGCGCAAAAAGAATGAACTAATAGCAAAAAGATGAAATTAAAAAAATCAATTAAAATATTCTGTTACGATCAACTAAAACAAAACTATAATATTCTTCAATAGCAAAAAGATCAACTAAAAAGCTTTTATAAAACTCTAATAGCAAAAGGAATCAACTAAAAGCTTTTATAAACCTCTAGTATTTTTTAAACTAAAATTATATAAAATTATGCAACTAAAATATATCAAACTATTTTCTGTTCAAAACATTAATGGCAAAATGAATTTTCATAAAGAAATTTTTTTGTTAGAAACTTTAATAGCAAACTAAAATAACAAAATCTGTTCTTGATTAAAACAGACATTTAAAATAACCTAAAAATTACCAAATTTAATATAATGATAAAACACAATAATATTAAATAGCAGGAAAAAGTCACTCAAAATCTATTTATAGTAAAGTTATTCACAAACTAGTGATTCACACAAATTTAAAAGAATTCAAATTTAAACTATTCAAATTTGAAAATTAATGGCACTAACAGAAAGTCTATATTTTGTGACCTAACAGCTAAAAGAATCACAGGAAAACGCAAAAAAAAGCAAAAAAGAAAACAGAAAAAAAATGCCCACTACTGGGCCACCACGGCCTGAATCGACTAGAAACCCAGCTAATTGGGCCAGGATTCAGGCCCGCAGAAGGCCCAGCAGGCCAAGGCATAGCAGTGTCAGATTAGGCCCATAGGCCTGCAGTTCAGAGGAGTTCAATGGGGATGAGGCAGTCGAGCTTATAAACCGGTGCGGGGCGCTCTCAACTAGCGAGGTGGGACTAAACTCCCACCACCACGCCGCTGTGCAAGCCCATTGGTCCCGGTTGGTCCACGAACCGTGACCAATGCTCACCTTTGGTCCCGGTTCGTGGCACCAACGGGACCAATGCCCCCCTTTAGTCCCGGTTGGTGCTACCAACCGGGACCAAAGGTCTCTGTTTCCCGCCCTTTGGGCTGCTGAAAAGAGACCTTTGGTCCCGGTTGGTGGAACGAACTGGGACCAAAGGTAGGCATTGGTCCCGGTTGGTGCCACGAACCGGGACCAAAGCTTCATGTATATAAGCCCACACTTAGCGTTTTCTAGTCCCAGTTCATCTTCCCCCCAACACCGTCGCGCCGAACAGCACGACGCCGCCGAGCCCTCGCCGACGTCCTCGCCGACGCGCCCTCGCCCTCGCCCTCGCCGCGCGCCGTCCACGTCGCCGGCCTTGAGCCTGCCGTCCTCGGCGCGACGCACCCTCGCGCCCTCGCCCTCGCCCGCGCCGCGCGCCGTCCTCGTCGCCGGCCTCGAGCCCGCCGCCCTTGTCGCACCCTCGCCCCCCCGAGCCCGCCGTCCTCGTGCCGATCAAGCCATCGCTGCGCCCTCCACAGTGAGCCCCCCATTCCCTCCCCTGCTCCCCGTCGCCGCGTGCTTTGTTTTTTTTTGCGGGCATGTATACGTGTATATGTTCATGTATATATTCATGTATATGTTTTTTTCATGTATGAGATGTATATATTCACGTTATGTTCATGTATGAGATGATATGTGCACTTTTGTATTCAAACTTCGTTGTTTTCATACGTACGAAAATCTAGAGTGAAAACGAAAATGCATCCAGTTTTTGCCGTAACCCTCTCAACTTTTTAGCACATGCTATGTGGGTGAAATGATGATACCATGCCAACTTTCAACCTTTTGAGAGTTCATTTGTAGTGCTTTTCAATTTCAGGGTCATATAGCTCAAAAAAATCAGTAAATGCATGAAAAATAACAAATGAAGTCAGAAAGGGTTGAAAATTGATGATGTGGCTTTGAATGGTGCATTTTGAACACACAAAAAGTTTGGAGTTCAAATAAGTTCAAAAAAATGAAATCCCTTTGTAACAGACGAGTTTTTGTTCGAAACACTGATACTTCGAAAGAGATTGCCCGTTTTGTACATGAAGTGCATCCAGTTTTTGCCGTAACCCTCTCAACTTTTTAGCACATGCTATAGGGGTGAAATGATGATACCATGCCAACTTTCAACCTTTTCAGAGTTCATTTGTAGTGCTTTTCAATTTCAGGGTCATTTAGCGCAAAAAGAATGAACTAATAGCAAAAAGAATGAACTTAAAATAATCAATTAAAATATTCTGTTACGATCAACTAAAACAAAACTATAATATTCTTCAATAGCAAAAAGAATCAACTAAAAAGCTTTTATAAAACTCTAATAGCAAAAGGAATCAACTAAAAAGCTTTTATAAACCTCTAGTATTTTTTAAACTAAAATTATATAAAATTTATGCAACTAAAATTATCAAAGTATTTTCTGTTCAAAACATTAATGGCAAAATGAATTTTCATAAAGAAATTTTTTGTTAGAAACTTTAATAGCAAACTAAAATAACAAAATCTGTTCTTGATTAAAACAGACATTTAAAATAACCTAAAAATTACCAAATTTAATATAATGATAAAACACAATAATATTAAATAGCAGGAAAAAGAATCACTCAAAAATCTATTTTTATAGTAAAGTTATTCACAAACTAGTGATTCACACAAATTTAAAAGAATTCAAATTTAAACTATTCAAATTTGAAAATTAATGGCACTAACAGAAAGTCTATAATTTTTGTGACCTAACAGCTAAAAGAATCACAGGAAAACTGCAAAAAAAAGCAAAAAAGAAAACAGAAAAAAAATGCCACCTACTGGGCCACCACGGCCTGAATACGACTAGAAACCCAGCTAATTGGGCCAGGATTCAGGCCCGCAGAAGGCCCAGCAGGCCCACAGGCATAGCAGTGTCAGATTAGGCCCATAGGCCTGCAGTTCAGAGGAGTTCAATGGGGATGAGGCAGTCGAGCTTATAAAACCGGTGCGGGGCGCTCTCAACTAGCGAGGGGGGACAAACTCCACCACCACGCCGCCTGTGCAAGCCCATTGGTCCGTGGTGGTGCCACGAACCGTGACCAATGCTCACCTTTGGTCCCGGTTCGTGGCACCAACCGGGACCAATGCCCCCCTTTAGTCCCGGTTGGTGCTACCAACCGGGACAAAGGTCTCTGTTTCCCGCCCTTTGGCTGCTGAAAAGAGAACTTGGTCCCGGTTGGTGGAACGAACTGGGACCAAAGGTAGGCATGGTTCGGTGGTGCCTACGAACCGGGACCAAAGCTTCATGTATATAAGCCCACACTTAGCGTTTTCTAGTCCCAGTTCATCTTCCCCCCAACACCGTCGCGCCGAACAGCACGACGCCGCCGAGCCCTCGCCGACGTCCTCGCCGACGCGCCCTCGCCCTCGCCCTCGCCGCGCGCCGTCCACGTCGCCGGCCTTGAGCCTGCCGTCCTCGTCGCCGACGCACCCTCGCGCCCTCGCCCTCGCCCGCGCCGCGCGCCGTCCTCGTCGCCGGCCTCGAGCCCGCCGCCCTTGTCGCACCCTCGCCCCCCCGAGCCCGCCGTCCTCGTCGCCGATCAAGCCATCGCTGCGCCCTCCCACAGTGAGCCCCCCATTCCCTCCCCTGCTCCCCGTCGCCGCGTGCTTTGTTTTTTTTTGCGGGCATGTATACGTGTATATGTTCATGTATATATTCATGTATATGTTTTTTTCATGTATGAGATGTATATATTCACGTGTATATGTTCATGTATGAGATGTATATGTGCACTTTTGTATACAAACTTCGTTGTTTTCATACGTACGAAAATCTAGAGTGAAAACGAAAACAAACATATAACAAAAAACAAAGGAAAAAATGAAGAAGGAAAAGAAAACCGCCCGGCCCAGCCACCACCGCATTTTCATAAAGTTTTTCCACTGAGTCCACGTCGCACCGAGCACCCGCGGCGAAGCAAGTCTTTTTTTGAAGGTAGTTTTTTTGTTAAATGAAAATGTTGGCATCGGCTCTATCATCACGTTGGCATCGGCTTCATCGTTTACTAAGTTAAAATGATGTTAATAGAAAGTTTTCTCTCAAAACGTATCCCCGATAACTTCGACATTAGGGGGGGACGTCGATCAACCCCCTCTCGCCCGACCAAACTCTCGAGTCCACCCAACCCCCTCTCTCGAAAGTTACTAAGTTTGATCATATGTCAAAGTTTGAATTTTGACATATGCAACATTTGATCATATATCAAAGTTTGATCATATGTCAAAGTTTGAATTTTGACATATGCAACATTTGATCATATGTCAAAGTTTGAATTTTGACATATGCAACATTTGATCATATGTCAAAGTTTGAATTTTGACATATGCAACATTTGATCATATATCAAAGTTTGATCATATGTCAAAGTTTGAATTTTGACATATGCAATATTTGATCATATGTCAAAGTTTGAATTTTGACATATGCAACAATATTTGATCATATGTCAAGTTTGACTTTTGACATAGATTTATCAAGAATGCCCCCATTATGGATGTGCACAAGTTGATCCAATTTTTTTTCTGACTCATCTATATATATATTCTTCTATATGTCACGTTGTCTGTCAAAGTATTGAAGAAATCCATGGCTTCATCATTTGCCAGAAGTAACAGGCGTATGATGCTACGAAGCTCTTCAAAGTTGTTTTGGAATGAAGTTCCTGATTGAATAATTCAGTTTTTGGTACGAATTTCAGCAAAGGCCTTCCAAATAGCGATATTCGGAAGGCTCTTGCTGAACTTTGTACCAAAAAGCTAATTATCCTATCGGGAACTCCGTTCCAAAACAACTTTGAAGAGCTTCGTACCATTATACGCCTGTCATTTTCGGCTAATGATGAAGTCAAGGTTTTCTTGAATTCTTTGACACTAGACAACGTGACATATAGAAGGGTAGATGGGATCAGGAAAAATATGGACCATTTTCTGCACATCCAGAATGGCGTCATTTTGTTAAATCCCTTGTCGGTCCGGACGTCGGACATTCATGAGAGAGACGGTCCGACCCAAACCCTAGAAGCGTTGTCGAGGCCACCCCAAACCCTAGAAGCGTTGCCTAGGCCACCCCAAACCCTAGAAGCGTTGTCGAGGCCACCCCAAACCGTAGAAGCGTCGAGCTAGCTAGGTCTACGTTTGCACTAATATATCCATCTGTCATGTTTGTATATTAATTGCCATGTTGTAATATTTGCAGAAACTATGGAGCACCGAGACATCGAAGCAGAACAGTTGTTGGGGGACATAATCCTCGGCGGAGGTGATGTCTTGTCGTTTCTCAACGACACCGATGGTCTGGAAGGAGAGGGTGAAGCAGGCTCCGGTGATCGAACAATGGAGGTGGAAGGACATGATTATGATGGCTCCGGTGACGGAATACCGGTGGAAGAAGGAGACCGTGATGACTGCTCCGGTGAGCGAACGGAGGAAGGAGATGTTGCAAAGTCCGGCGAGGTATATATATTAATTAAGCCTGTGCTGACTAGCTAATTGATGCATTAATTGTTTTGGTATGTACACATTAACTCTCTTCTTTCTTCTTTTCTAGCCCTCCGGATCGAGCCAAACTTCGGTAACGAGACGAGGCCCGAAGAAAAGGTTGCGCCAGGATGAAAGGTTCACGATCACAGCAATCAAGGGCGATGGCCAACCGATTGAACCCAGCCGGACCAAGGAAGCATTTTCTGCTCAGTGCGGGGTTCTTGTTAGGGACATGATCCCGATCAGCATCCACCAATGGAATAAGCCTAAGAGCGAAGACCCTCAAGTGTCTTTTGTCAACGATAGACAGAAAGATGATCTTTGGACCGCGCTGAAGGCAAATTTCACCCTACCGCCAGAGGAGGATCCGGATAAGCCAGTTATAGAGCACCCAGGACGAACACGAGGCACGGTAGGCTCCGTTGCGTGGAAGGAAGGGTTTCCCAGCGCAGGCAGTTACAAAACTCGGGAGAGGAGGAGGAAAGTGGAGCAGACCGAACTGCAGAAGTTGAATGCAAGGATACGAGCGCTAGAGGAGCCAGCACTAGTTCAGAGGCAGCGACCTGCCGAAGCTACCCCAGAAGCTACCCCGCCATCTCAGCGGAGAAGCAGCGTGGCTTCCACCGAGCTCCTTTAGCAGCCTCACTTCACGGCTCGCAGCTACCCCGTGGATGCTATCACGGAGGCTCAAGATTGCCACCTTATGGCGCAATGGCAGCACCTCAAAGTCAAAGGCGGCTGTCGGCTCTGTTGCACCTCCTCAACCCAGCGCAACTTTTCACTGCCTTCCGATTCCAGAAGGCTATGCTGTTGTGATGGTCGATGAAATAACGGAGGGATTTGAGGAGCTCGAGCTTGACCACCCTACCGGTGAAGGGGAGACTCAGCTGGGTCTTGCTCTGAAGACTCCATGTCTATGGCGGAAGGAGCTCATCAACCTTCCGAACTGGACGCCTCCGCCTCCTCCTCCGGCGAGTCAGGGCACTCCGCCTCCTCCTCCGCCTCCTCCTCTGGCGAGTGATCAGGGCACTCCGCCTCCTTCTCCGGCTGCTCCGGCGCGTGGCGGCACTCCGCCTCCTTCTCCAGCTGCTCCGGCGCGTGGCGGCACTCCGCCTCCTTCTCCGCCTGCGTCGGCGCGTCCGAGCAGCCCGCCTCCTTCTCCGCCTCATCAACAACAGCGGAAGACAGCCGCCGCCGCTCCGGCTGCTCCGGCGCGTCGTAACACTCCGCCTCCTTCTCCGCCTCGTAAGCAACGAAGGAAGACAGCCGCAGCCGCTCCGGCTACACCGGCGTCTAGCAGTACAGCCAGAGGCAGGAGGCAATACAAATTCGGTCCATCTCTCAAGCCTCTAGAGAAGTTACCATACGAGATGACCGAGGAGAAAACACGGAGATCTGTCAAGCCCAAGTGAAGGACTTTTTTGCAAAGAAAAATCCACCTCCGAAGGAGAAGATGGATCCGGTGAAATTGAAGCGCACTTTGAAGAACCTGAAGCGACCACCACCGCCTTCGCCGGATGACAACCATGTCCGCGCTCTGAAAAAGGCAGTGGAAGGAGCGCGCCGGTCGGGAACTACTTCAAGTGACAAAAGGTTACAAGAACGAAGAAGAGGGAACAAAATTCCCCAGCTCGGCGAACAGGCAAACCAATCGTGCCCCCCGCTCAAGGTGTCTAGCGATATCGTCGCAAATCTGCCGGGGATGGTGCCCGGTACCAATCCTGGTGATTACCTGCCCGACGATGCACATTTTGATACAATGGAGGTGGACGAACACAAATACCAGTACGGGAAGCCTCTCGTCAGACCTGGTGATCCTCCTCTAATAACGATGATGCGAAGATTCCATAAGTGGTACATGGACACCTGCAAGTCTGGGAAGGATATTTTGACGCTGAGAGTTAAAGAGGAGCACGACCTCGTTGGAATTGATCTGTTGTCTGTTCCATTTGAGGAGTTCTTCCAGTTTTTCAATCAAAAGGACCTCGATAAAATAATCATCACTTGCTACTGTCTGTAAGTACTATACTTCTGTAATTAAGTATCTATATATAGCTCAGCTCTTTCATTGCATGTATATATAATTATCCTCACTATATTATGCAGATTGAAGATCGTCGAATGCAGAAATGCACAAATCTATGATATTGAGTTCATTAACACAAATCTCATAGATGAATGGACGGTTACATATAATGCGAAAGAAACCGAGGCCAACTTGCTACAATCGTTGCTTAAAAATCAAAACAAAGATAAAATACTCTTTCCTTACAACTTCAAGTGAGTGTTACTGTCTTCTGCATATTCAGTTTCCCTTATTACTCGAGGTTGCAGTAATGTAATTGATGAGTTATGCATGCGTGCGCAGCTTCCACTTTATTCTCCTAGAGATTAAGCTTGAGCAGGGACTAGTAACTGTCTTAGACTCAAGACGAAAAGATCCCAAGGAGTATGCGGCCATGACTGAAATGCTCCAGAAGTAAGTTCAATCGATCATTATCGCACCATACCGGCAACTTTGGTCATTTCCTGATATCAAGTAATTATTTTCTTTGTCTCGCAGGGTTTGGAAAGTGTTCACCACAGAAGCTCCGGAACTGCCGGGGGAGCTGCGATTTACACACCCGAAAGTAAGTACTACTAGCTAGTTCCGCGCATCTCCCATTGATTCTAACTAGTTTCATCAATACCATTTATAATGCTTGATTATCAGTTTGATTGAACTTTATTTCTCGTAAAGTGGTTGTGACAGGAAGGCGGGAATAATTTTTGTGGATACTACGTTTGCGAGTACATCTACAACGCGACGACCTCTAAGCGGGGCTACTCTGAAAAACAATATGAAGTGCGTAAGCAATAATATTCACAATTTTATTTTATTACCATCATTTGTGTTGAGTTTCATTCATATATATGTATTGACCCCCTTCTTCAAATTAGATTTGGCAGATGCGGGATGAACTCCTACCACAAGATCGCATAAAAGCAATTCAAGAGGAATTGGCGGGATTCTTTCTTGACCACATCATCAATCCAGCCGGAGAATACCATGTGGAACTTGACATCAAATGTTAGGAATTGTAAGAGATCTTATATTGTATATATGTAGCTAGTAGCGTCGGATAGATATATGAAAACTTGTTGTTCGACCAATCTCTCGGAGAAGGAGGAGGTCGATCACTTCTCTCTGTATATGTTCATGACGATCTTGTGTACTTAATGGTTTCCTTCATTTGCTTACTAGCTAGCGTGTCGAGTCCTCTCTATACGTATGTCCGTAGGTCGACCAAGACGGAGATAAGAGAGGACACTTCTCTCTAGTTATTAGCTAGCTAACACAATATATGAAACCCCTAAATTAACCCTACAAAAACCCCAAAACCCCCAACCCCCCCCCCCCCTTTCAAAAAAAAAACACAGCTCCTGAGCTGCTGACATGTGGATGATCTTTGGTCCCGGTTGGTGTTACCAACCGGGACTAAAGGCCCTCCTCGCTGGGCTCGCCGCAGCGGCCACGTGGAGCCCCATCTGTCCCGGTTCGTATAAGAACCGGGACTAAAAGTGTTGGGCTTTAGTCCCGACCCTTTAGTCCCGGTTCCCGAACCGGGGCAAATGGGCCTTATGAACCGGGACAAATGGGCCTTTTTCTACTAGTGTACAACAAGGTTTGCCCGGCTTCGGTGAGAGAGGGGCGATGACAGCGGCGCGCCTTCGACTCGCTTCAGTGCTTATAGTCGTCGCTAGGTGGTCCACGGACATGGTTGTGATTTTTATTATTTCTGTTGTTCTTTATATTGCCATGATTAAAGATGAATAGATCGAAAGTTTCTCGAAAAAGAAATACAAAGAAAAAGGGAGGGAGCAGTGCAAGTTCGTTTTCGTTTTCCAGATACTTGCTCTAGATGCTCTGAATGCATAACTGACCGTGTCAATGCGTGTTACCGAGGACAGCTCGAAAGTCGAAATCATCCATTTCTTGCGGTGAAAGGAAAGGAGAAACTTGCAAGTGCATCAGGCAAGTTCTAGAATAGCAGACCGTCGTCCATCATGTTCCCAGGCTTCCAGTTGGCTAGTTCTAGTATGAACAGGACATCTTTCCAGCCATTCTTGCAGGCGCGCATGCGCCAACATGGCGCCCTGCCATGCCAGCCTCGGGCATGCACTCGAGTAGTCCTCCTATTGACCTGAGGCGTGGTGTTTTTCGTGCTCACAAAGTCTTCGTTCCTGGCAGGCGCACCCGGGTCCCAGCAAACAAGTGCATGTGTCGGTGACAAGGCACGCCTGTAGAACTATTTCAGACGAAAGAATAGTACCACTAGTACAAGATTCTTTTCTTTTGACGGAAAAAAGAAACTTGTACGTACTACTATATTCGAGGACAAGCATGGGACGCAACAGGAGTCTTGGCAAAATGTCAAAAAGGAGACGTGTGTGCCATGCATGCAAAAAGGAGAAGACGAAGAAAAAACGGAGCATCGCTGTAGCAGCAAGCATCTCTGGCATGCATGCATGCATGCATGCATGCAAGGGCTTTTGTCATTTCCGTTTCTTGGGACTTCAAATCCACCAGCATGGAACGTTGAAGTTTGAGGCATGGCCATGAACCCAAGCTTTCAACTCTCGAATCCCAGCAGTAGTACTGGCGCTCACACGAATTAATAACTAACCAACAACACCCTCTTTGTCTCCCCTTTCATGGTGTCTTACCATCGACAGATGATTTTGTAATGCGAGTGTGCGTGTTTGGCAGAAGGTTTGACGACCAAAAAGGTTAGGAGTTTGACGAGCGATTGCTTCAAGGTGTCAGCTCCCAACCAGTGTACTAGTATAAGCTTAATTCAGCACAAGTTGCACTAATCGAACAGATACATGTCTTTTCTTTTGGGTTCATACGTCGCCATGTGTTTGGCCAAACCAAACCGTTGCCTTGTCTTTTGGAAACAATTATTGAATTGTTCTCTCTCTTCATGTTTTACTAATGCCATGGCTTGCTCTGTACACTTTGAGTAGCATATTTATATATGTACCAGCATGGCCAGAAAATGTCAAACGGTTTGACGAGTGTGGCTGCTTTGCAGGCCTCCCCTGCTGGTTCCTCGGCAAAGGAGATTTGACCTTACGAACTGAATTTCGCATCTGCCGAGGCGTTTGCTTGCCTTGTCTTTCCTCTTGACCACACAGGCTTATCTACATTGTAGCAAAGTTGAATTCTCCGTCCTCTCTTTTTTAGAGCAGCAGAATTTTTCAATCGTCATGGCCCTTGCTTGATTTTTTTTCTTCGGAGCCCTTAGTTGAAGAAGAATAAGTTCCTCGCAAAAGAAGAAGAAGAGGAATAAGTAGGGATCCCTTCGAGTGAAATGAGTGCTATAACTTAGAAGAAGTACCGTATTTAAAAGGTTTGAGACTGGCGTATGGGTAGATTTGATCATATTCGTACCTTGTGCTAGACTGGGTTTCGGGCCGGGCTTCAGAAACCCTGACATATAAACTCCAAGCCCGGCCTAACCCGTAATATATAAACATTACACTCTTTATTTAACTTAACCGTTTATATATATGTAAACAGTGTTGTACTAGTCAGTGATTGGTCGTGTTGTGTTGTTTGCGTCTTGCTATTTTTGGTGATGTACGGGTCGCAGTGTAATGGTCATGTCGTTTTCATCGTTGTGCTCGCCTTCTTCTTAATGAATGACATGCAGTTCTCTTGCATGGTTCGAAAGAAAATCATTTTTAGATACTCCCTCTGTTTACTTTTATAAGACGTTTTAGACAGCTGAAATTGAACTGTTTTGGCTGTTGTCTTAAATGTCTAAACGGTCTTACAAAAGTGAACGGAGGGAGTATTAAAATATGAGTACGCATACTTTTCAAAATGAAGTTTGTGTATTTCAAACGTCACCAGAGCTTTTTCGAAAGAAAAAAAATGACAATTCCAAAACAATAACCTGTGAGGAAATCAGTACATGAATTTCAGTACAGTAAGTTACGCAACTTGTACTATAACATACTGCAATGTAACTTATTTGTGATTTTCGCATAGCCCTCAAATAATCAAGTTTTTTTTACCAAAATTTACAAGGATAAGTTCGTACCTGATAAAGACAAGCATGGTTTTTGATCCCCCCCCCCCTCCCCCTAAGTTTTATAGAATCAGTCCATTTGTGCCAATGTTCTAGAAATTCACTTGGGCACCCAAAAAAAACTGAAAAAACGAGACCTTCCCATACAAAGTATCTGTCCGTGTGAAAGTGACATCTTCGCCTGTGATGACTGAGATGGTGACGGGTCTGTTTAGCTTTGCCACCAAACGAAACAAGAATTGTAAAACAAAAAAGAAATATTTCCTGGAAGAAATCCACGTGCATGTTTCTTCTTTTTGATTGAAGGACTGATGAGAAATCCACATGCGATGATTAGCGGTGTTCCTACTTATTAAAGCGGAAGTGCTCTATGATTGTCCTACTCCCACCTGTCAAGCCGTCTCTGACATTCCACCAAGCTTGTTTTTTTCCAAAAAAAAATTTTGCAACCCCCTTCGCCCATGTGCTCCTCTCGTGCAAGCAGGAGTGCAGGAGGGCCCGTGCAATGCACGCATCACTGCTGATATAGGGCGGCGGCGGGCGAGGGGCAAGGACGTCGCAGCACGCGTGCCTTGTCAGCCAGGCAGTAAGAGCATCTCCACTCCCGGCGATTGTGGTTTGGCCCAAGCGCCGGCGCTTTTTCGGTCCTGGGGGCGATCCAGTTCCCAGTCGTGCCCCCAGGTTTCGGCCCCAAAACGTGCATAATTCAAACTTGCCATTTTCCTGCTACCCAAAAAAGCGCCCCAGGTTCGGCGATCAACGGCTGCCACAAAAGTTCGGCGATCACCATGCCACAGTTCGGCGATCAAACACATACTCGAAAGTTTGGCATTCAAAAGGAAGGACGCGTAGGCAATGCATCAAACGACGGCGGACTCCTCCGGCGTCGGACTGGCGGGCGTAGCCGTGCTCGGCGTCGGCATGGCTTCTGTGCTCTGGCTGCTCGGCGTCGGCGTGGCTTCTTCTGTGCAGGGCGTCGTGGCGGCATCATCACTCGGGCTTGGTGGCGGCGTTGGGGTCGGCGTGGGAGTCGGCATCTGGTTCAAAATGAGGCCGCGCTCCACCAGGTACCACGCCTTGATCTGCTCGTCCATCGTTGACACGTTAGCCGCCATCAAGAACGCCAGGTCGGTGTTCCTCTTCTTCGCGGCGACGTTTGTCCGGAGTAGGTCGAGCTTGACGGCGCTGTTCTTCATCAACGCCGACCACCGCGCCTCGGATTTCTCTTCCCTCTGGGCGGCGTGGTTCTTGGCGTCGGCGATGCACTGCTCGATGGACGCGTGCAGCCGCTCGGTGGCCGGTGCGGCGTCCTTCGCCGTCTTGGCTCGTTTGTTGCCGTCAGGGCGCCCGTCCGGCTTGTATGTCTCCTTGGCCTTGGCGAGGGTGCGCCGGACATCCACCCACTTCTCGCACTTCTCGATCCGGGTGAACACGTGGAGGTACTTGAACTCGGCGTCGCTGCTGCTGTCCTGGCGGTACATGGCGAACATCCGAACCATCTGCGCCGAAGAACAAGTGTCGGCGACGTACACGGCGAAAAGATGCGAGAGCCGGCGTCTGTGCATACCTGACTCTCGACGTTGGCGCCGCTTTCCGGGCGAGCCGCGATCTCCTCGACGATCCCATGCCATTTGTTGCAGGGCGTTTGGATGATCGCCCAATGGTTCGCCATGGCCTTCGAGCCGCACTGCATGTGGATGGTGGCGAAGTAGGGGTCGACCAGCTTGCGCTCATCGAACTCCGACTTGATGCGCTCCCAGTACGTATCGGCGTTCTGGTTCGTGCCGGTGATCGGGTCGAGGCAGACGGTCTTCCATGCTTCGGCGAGGCATTCGTCTTCTTTGGACGTCCACTTGACGCGTGGCTCGCCCGTCCTGGCCCCCCGCTTCTTCTTGTGCCTGGAACCCGAGGGCGCAGGCGCCGGCGCGGGCGCCAGCTCCTCCTCCTCCTTTTCCTCCTCCGCCGCCTCCTCTTCCTCGCCGTAGTCGAGCTCGTCGTCCATGTCGCCGGCGGGGTCCATTGTATCGTCTTGCACCTGGAACCCAGGGGAGGCGGCGGTGGCGGCCGAGCCGCTCGTGATGATCTCGTCCATGTCGGCTTCCGTCGCGTCGGGGTTGCCGAAATGCGACGACGAGGCTTGTGAGAAGTGCAGGGTGCCACGGCGCAGAGGCGGCATAGGCCGGCAGCGAGTAGGTATACGGGGGAAACTGGACGCCGGCGAACGCGGGCGAGGGTGTACGCTGGTCGGGGTTCAGACCGGAGGGCGAGGCGCTCTGGCCATGAGGAAAGGTGATGTTGGGGTTGAATCTGCCATGCGCGTCGCCGTCGGCGTAGCCAGGCGATGGTGCGTACCCCCAGGGCTGTAACGACGGCGAGAAGCAGGCCGGCGACCCGACGCTCTGCTGGCTCCAGGCAGCCTGCGGGCCGTGGACGCCGGGCAGACTCATCATCCCCGCGCGGGACGCCTCTGCCTGCTCCACCGCCGCCACCGACGTGGCCGCGTCCAGCGCTCTTTTGGCGTTCAGCCTGTTCCGCCGGTCGGTGGTGATAGCCTCCCGGCGTTGAACCTCCGCCTTCCAGTCGGCGTTCGACATGCCTGGTGGTTTTGCCGGCGGCGCCCTCGGTTTCCTCTGCTTCGGCTGGGTGGCATCGGCAGCGGCGGCACGAGGGGCCGTATACTTCTTCGGCGGCATGGCGAGATCGCGGCCGGATGGCGGGGAGAGGGAGGAGAATGGCGGGAGAAGAGGGGTAGAAGGGGGGTGGAGGGAAAAAGCGGGGGATCGGTGGGAAAAGGCCTGTCTGTCGCCGACAGAGCGGACCCACGTACCTTTTCGCTTCGGCCGGCGCCCCCAGGCGCCCCCCGGGGGGCTGGGTTCGGCTCGGGTTCGCCGGCTGCTTTTTCGGCCCAAACCGGCGAAAAACGAGGTCTTGGGGGCGCGACTGGACCGATTTTTCGGCGCCGGCGCTAAAAAAAGAGCCCTGGGGGCATGTTTGGGCGGGAGGGGGGCGAGTGGAGATGCTCTAAGATATGCGCCTCGCTGGTCGCCGTTGCGTTGATCGGAGGACGGTGGGTGGGCGTCGTTTGACCGTACGTCGCCACCGCCCCATCCCTCCCTCATCACGGGTACGACAACGACATATACAATGATGACATATGAATACAGATGTTTCACGAGAAAAAGTAGTTTGAGACATCTATATTATTTTTTTTCTTCCCAATACAAGTTACTGCTAGTGGGTTTCATCAAAAAATAGAAAGTGAGTCTCACTACACGTGCATCCCTACTTTTCATTTTAACTTTTTCAACTTTACGCATCCGATCATATTTTTTCTCTTCAAGCACACGCCTCCTGTAGAGGATCCTGCTACCCCATCCAAACATATTTTTCTTGTCATCCGATCGTATCTGGCATATGAGACATTACCCTGAGACTATGCATTGATCATGCCCTAACGGAACAGGAGGAGGAGAATCTGTCACAGATATATGCATTGCACTACACTACGTACTACGCTAAATAAGTAGGGACCATTCGCAAACACCCGCGTGCCTCCTGGCCCTTGCTTGCATCACAATCCTCGGGAGAAAAGACGGCCATGACGGGGCCTACCGAAAGAGGATACCGCTACAGTTCGGTGGGTCGCTTGATCTGTGTGCAGCGATGGTGGGCGATCGATGAGTCGATCTCGCACGAGGAGAATGTGTGCGCCGCAATCGCAAGTGCCCCTCAGCATACGCACCGATCGCCAAGGACTAGATCGATCGACAGTGAGTAGTACCCTCCGGAAGTGGCCAAAACTAAGATTGGCACGCAGATCCGTAGGCCCCTTGATCGTCCGTCCTCCATTTCATCGCCATCTTTATCCCGCCCGCCAGGGCCAGGCCAGGGCATTCCTAGCGATCCACTCATCCTAGGTCCTGGTGGAGATGCCTACTGATCTCATCTCATCCACGCCAACGTGTTGATGTGATACGCATCATCGGCTCCCTCCTCGGATAAGGAAATTAAAGCGTACGCTTCCACATAGTATGATTCCGTGGCCGGGTGCAATCATCGAGATATCCAATTCCGATGATGATGATGATGATGTGCAAGTCACTTTGCTTGCTAGCCTTTGATTGATTCCCGTCTTTTGCCAGGCCGATCGATGCAATCAGTTGTCACTGCAGGAGTGCCGAGGGTATGCGGATCGGAGATCAAATCTTCCGCGGAATCATTGTCCTTTGTGTTCCGTTTTGTCCCGTTCTGCCACATTCGTTGCATCGTATCGTATCCTACAGTTGCATATCCAGGCTTCGTGTATGGGAAATCAAAAATGGTGCGTGCCCCCTTGGGAGTGACCATGCCTGTAGCTACAGTACTGTAGTACCGGCTCGGAGTCGGAGGCGAAGAACTGATTTGCATCCAAAAAACACATGACCGTCATGGAACACGTTCCGGGATAAAGAAATTGCATTAACAGATATACTACATGTGGCATGGAACACACCTACACATGTACGCCCACAACATTTGGACGGCTACATACATCCTCATATGTCTCTACAGTTCCCGAAAAAGCAACCATCACCGATCACAAAACATCTACTCGGGTGAACAACACATCAAACTCGAAAGAAAAAAGAAACTAAAAGCGTCGACATTTGCGATGGACAAATCCGGCCCCTCAAACGTCCGCGGACACGCACGGGCGCGTCCGCGGGCACTGACCTGTCACATCTCAAATATTTGATTCTACAACCGGACACCTCAAATTAGAACCCTCAAATTCATATTATTACATGCAACGTGAAACCTAATCTAACCGGAGCTCGTCCGGTTCCACCGTGGCCATGTCTGGCGGCCGGCTGCGCTCCCCAGAGTGTTGGTCCGGTCGCCGGCAAGGTAGAGTAGGGCATGAAACACGAGCCGGCTCACGGGACTCAAGGCGCCGCCGTCTCCCATGCCCTACTCTTCCTCATCGAAGTCCGTAACCCGAACGGTGCCGGTGGACGTCAGATCGATGATGGATCCGTCCTGGGACGAGCCGGCGACGTCCACCATGATGCGGTTGCGGCGCCCGGACTGATGCACCATACGGGGCGCCGGAGAATGCGACTCCGCCTCGTCGACGTCCACCGCCGCGAGGGCTGCCTCCTCCACCCGCACCCGCTGCCTGGCACGGCGGGCACGTCGTGCCATGTTCTCATCGGACGAGGCCCGTGGTGCATCCCAATGCTCGGCACGCCAACAGAGGGGTTGCGCGCTCGCCACCGCGTTCGGACGGCAGACGGACCGCACCGCCTCCGGCGAGGCAGCAACGACTGCCCTAGCGCCGGATCCACGCGCCATTTGGGCGGACACAATGGATTCCCGACGGAAGGAGTCCGACCGCTGCCGTGCACGTGCCACCTCCCGGGCGCGGCTGAGCGCAAGCCAGACGACCATCTTCTCTTCGCGACCGCGTGGGATGAGCTCGGGGTCGACGGATCTCGAGATGAAGGACTCAGATCCACTGCCCGCCATGCCGGAGACTGCCGGACGGCGCCGGGGACGAGCTTGGGTGACGGAGGGGAGTGGAGTGAAGTGGCTAGGGTTTGGTCCGGCGAGCGGATAGGGAGGAATATATGGGGGTCGGGTGCCAGCGTGGGCCGGGTACAACGTGGCGGGCGCGTCCGGGCGCCCCCATATCCGCCCCATATTTGGGCTGGATATGAGGGGTCCCGGTCAGCCCGGGCATTTGAGGCCCATTTAAGGAGCCCGTCTGGGTCAAAAAATTGTAACCGGTTAGTGACCGGGCGGCCCGCCCGGGCGTATGAGGCAGGTTTGAGGCGCCCGACTGTAGATGCTCTAATGCCAGCAATGACAACTCGAGAAACGCGGATGGCCCGCCACCACTGCACCCTCCGGAGTCGTCCCACCACACTCCTAGATTCTGAAACGCCGCGTACCAAGCAGCACCTCAAGAAGGAATGCGACGACGACGACGTTGTTGCCCGGATGACGGTGTCCTGGACTAAGGGATACTTACCTATACGACGCACAGTCCATGGACCGAGCTCACGGCCCACTGATCAGTAGAAGGAAGGACTACCAAAGAACCTCGGCATGATCAACATGGAAAGCTCTGAAGACTTGGTGTTTACTGCAAGGATAGCTTGCCAGCCGGCATGATTGGCAACCGACCATATGTGTAACATAGGGATCCCCGGTGCATATATAAGCCGTGGGAGGCACGATTACCAGCCTTAGGGTTTAGAACACAATTATACGATCTCAAGGTAGATCATTTTGTACTTGATACTGCATCACATCAATATAATCCAAACATGACATAGGGTTTTACCTCTTCGAGAGGGCCCGAACCTAGGTAAACATCGTCTCCTGTTTCCCCCCTGTTACCATCGTTCCTAGATCAACAGCTTGGGACCCCCTACCCGAGATCCGCCAGTTTTAGCACCGACATTGGTGGTCCATACAGGTCCCGCTGTGTGGTAAAAAAGGATCGATGGCTCGCCTTCAGATCAACTCCGATGTCGGCTGCGGCGACATCTTTGTTCCTGGCCAATTTTTTGCGTTCGGCAGCATTGTCCTTCATACTGATTCGACCGGACGCCTCGGTCGCCTTGAAAGCTTCGCCCCAGATCAGGTCATTAGATTTGGGAGCTTGGAGTACACCGCTGACTCCCGTGGTGATCTCGCCCTCTCTGGTTGGGCGCCAGATCGACTGGAGAACTCCGCGGATACCATGGCCTTAACTTCGGACCCAATCTCATATCCTAACCTCGGATCGAGCCTCGCCTTGGATCCAACCTTGAGTTCGGATCCGAACTCTCACAAATTGGACCATGCCCTCGCCCTGGCTGAACCATGCTCCGAAGCCGCATTACGCACTTCGTCGAGCGTACTGCAGATCAGTCCCGCCTACTACCAAGAGGTGGGACCGGCATACCTCACGCTTTTGAACAATACGCTAGGCTGAATTTAGAGTCTAGCAATTTTAGATGGTCAGACTTCGGTCTATGACTAGATCGTATGTAAATCCGACGATAGGGAAATTTATGTCCCACCCACTACCCACCTAGTCACTACGGTCGAGGGTTTAACCAACGTATTGGATTACGCCTTCGAGGAGGCAACTGGTATGGATGAAAGTATGAGTGATATACTCGGCATCACGCCAACTAACACAGGCAGCTGGACTGCTACCTCCACCTACGACGTCTACATGGTGGACACACCCAAGGACGGCAACGATAAGGAGGAGAAAAAAGATGCCCCCAGACGTCGACGAAAGTGCGGTAAACGCACCGGTAGAGGGGACGTCAACAATAATACTGGTAATGGCACTCCTGGCAACACCACCACCATGGAAGGTGCCGAAGACCAAGACACTGGCGATGGCGCCGATGACCAGGCCAATGGCGCCATACCTGACAGGATCGACAATACCACAGGGATGGAGGACCTCGACGATCCTGATGATAGCAACTATATGCCACAATCATAGGAGGATGTAAGTCTGTGACCCAACAAATTCGAAGTTCCTGAAGACTTCCTCGATTTAGAAACGTTCTGGCAGTGACTCATTCAATCCGCCCGAAGCTTTAAAAAAGGCGTGAGAAGCTTAAAGCCGATCAAGACACGCTCAATGATAAGTGGCTAGAGGTCCTCACAATCGAGCAGGACCTCGAGCAAAGGCGCACAGACCAAACAAAGACCTATCGACGACGGCGTCTACTTCCAGCATTTGATGACAAAGTTTACGACAATATGCATTACAAGCATCTGCCCGATCGCCCTCCTCGGGGGCTGGACATGCCAAAGGGAGATCCTCGAGAACCCACCTGTCATCCGTCACCGCGAAGGCAAGGATCCAGTCCCGTTTGCCCCACAGTATGATCCACGGGAAAAATTAGTAGGCCGGCCTCCCCCATCATGATCCATTTACAGATCCAGGGATTCGACGCCTGCTGGACAGGCCGGATATCAGGCATGGATCGATAAGCAAGACATGGATTGAGATTACACATGTGCTCAGACAACAACCTACGTCCGGGAAACCGTAGCTCGGGTCAGAGGAGTTGCATATCCAATGTGTTTCACAGACTAGGTGATGCAACATCAGTTCCCAGAGGGATTTAAACCTGTTAACATTGAATAGTATGATGGAACCACTGACCCCGTTGTGTGGATCAAAGATTTTCTTCTCCACATCCATATGGCTCAAGGAGATGACCTCCAAGCCATAAAGTATTTGCCTTTAAAGATTAAAGGACCAGCTCAACACTGACTCAGTAGCCTGCCCGAGAACTCCATTGGTAGATGGGAGGAGCTCGAGGATGCCTTCCGAGCTAACTTCCATGGTACTTATGTTCGGCCTTCGGATGCCGATGACCTAAGTTACGTCAAATAGCAACCTGGCGAGTCTGCCAGGAAATTTTGGAATCGGTTTTTGACCAAAAATAATCAAAATAGCCAACTATCCTGATGCAGAAGCAATTGCCACTTTCTGGCACAACGTACGTGACGAATGGCTAGCGCGGCAGCTCGGACAAGACAAGCCGAAGACCATGGCGGCTCTCACCTCTCTCATGAATTGATTTTGTACTGGAGAAGATAGCTGGTTGGCCCATAGTAGCCATAGTTTAGACCCCCGGTATGTCAGAAGTTCATGACAAGAACGGAAAACCTCGACACAACAAGAATAACAAGCGTCGTCATAAAGGCCATGACAATGACGCCTAGGAGGCAACTGTACATGCCGGATTTAGTAATCAACACGACGTCCAGAAAAAGAAGCCCTTTAAAGGGAACAGAGACGGCCCATCTATGTTGGACAAGATTCTCAATAAGCCTTGCCAAATTCATGGCACCTATGACAAACCTGCCCATCATACAAACAGGAACTGTTGGGTCATCAAGCAGGCCGGCAAGATTATAGCCGAGGGCTCGGGCACATTCCAACCCCATAGCGAAGATGAGGATGAACCCCCTAGGCCAAACAACGGAGACAAAAAACATTTCCCTCCCGAGATAAAAGATGTGAACATGATATATGTCACTCACATCCCTAAAAAGGAGAGGAAGTGAGCGCTACGAAAAGTGTACGCCTTAGAGCCCGTAGCGCCGAAATACAATCCATGGTCGGCTTGCCCGATCACTTTCGACAAGCGAGACCATCCGACCATTGATACTTCTCCAACGTATCTATAATTTTGATTGTTCCATGCTGTTATATTATCAATCTTGGAGTTTTATATTCATTTTATAGCAACTTTATATCATTTTTTGGGACTAACCTATTGACATAGTGCCCAGTGCCAGTTGCTGTTTTTTGCTTGTTTTTTACTTCGCAGAATATCAGTACCAAACGAAGTACAAATGCCATGAAACTTTTTGGAGATTTTTTTCTGCCCAAAAGACAACTTGGGAGCCAAGCAAGTACCGGAGGGGAGGCTCATGGGGCCCACAAGGCACCAGGGCGCACCAGAGGCCCCTGGCGCGCCTTGGTGGGTAGTGGGGCCCACAGGCCCCCTCTCCACCATCTCTCAGCTCTATAAATACCCAAATATTCCAGAAACCCTAGGGGAGTCGAGAGATTAGAGTTTCCACCGCTGCAAGTTCCAGAACCACGAGATCCAATCTAGAGGCCTTTTCCGGCACCTTGCCGGAGGGGGAAACGATCACGGAGGGGTTCATCATCCTCATTGGTGCTCCTCCGATGATGCATGAGTAGTTTACCACAGACCTACGGGTCCGTAGGCAGTAGCTAGAATGGCTTCTTCTCTCTTTTTGATTCTCAATACAATGTTCTCCTCGATGTTCTTGGAGATCTATTTAATGTAATGACTTTTTACGATGTGTTTGTTGGGATCCGATGAATTGTGAGTTTATGATCAGATCTCTCTATGAATATTATTTGAGTCTTTGTTGAACTCTTATATGCATGATTGTTATAGCCTCGTATTTCTTCTCCGAAACTTTGGTTTGGTTTGGCCAACTAGATTGATTTTTCTTGCCATGGGAAGAGGTGCTTTGTGATGGGTTCGATCTTGCGGTGCTCAATCTCAGTGACAGAAAGAGACATGACACGCATGTATCTTTGCCATAAAGGATAAAAAGATGGGGTCTATTCCTACATGAATAGATCTTGTCTACATCATGTCATCGTTCTTATTGCATTACTCCGCTTCTTCACGAACTTAATACACTAGATGCATGCTGTATAGTGGTCGATGTGTGGAGTAATAGTAGTAGATGCAGGCAGGAGTCGGTCTACTAATCTTGGACGTGATGCCTATATGCATGATCATTGCCTTGGATATCATCATAATTATTTGCTTTTCTATCAATTGCCAACAGTAATTTGTTATGCGAGCGAGGCAGGTTGACACTTGATTGCATTTCATAAACCGATGATTGTACATCAGGTGTCACCTTGCCTCGTTCATGTACATTGAATAATCCTGATACAATGAAAGAGACTTTTTAAATTAGGTGCACCTGGAGATGCTGATATATATAAGAATTATTAGAAGATCACAAAACACACGGTTTCTATGGCGTACCCGTGTGTGTTTTTTTGCGTTAATGATCCATAAGTTAGTTACCTGTGCAATGTATCCTAATAAAGCAAGCGTACCATTGACCGAAAAAAATCAACTACACGTGTGCATTTTTTTGGAGACGGGATCTGCCAATTTTCTCTTTTCTCGAACACGAGTATTTTACGCGCTTCGTCTGTGTTGCGTGTTTCCCCCGCCCAAATTTCAAGTTTCGCAGCGAAATTTTCATTAGGCGCGCGATTTCAGAATTTATTCATCCCACCACATCCCCACCCATCAAATTTCCGCAGTATCTCCCCCCTCCCAGCAGCTCAAGCCGCCGCCGCAACCACATCTTCAACCACATCTACGTTCTGCCCGAGCATCGCCGATCCAGTCAAGTAACCCACCGATCTCTATCACGGCCCCGGCCTGATTGCTTAAATGGCACCTGCGAAACATCCTTATGCCTCCAAATCCCCACCGCCCCTACCTCCAGAGCAGCGCCGTGCAAGCCCAACCACATATCACGTGGAGGTCGAGGAGCTGATGGCGGTCGATGGCGCGATGGCCGCTGCGTGTGTTGACCCGGAGGAACACCTCACCTCCGCAGCCGCCGACTTGGTGCAGGCTCTGGCCCAGATGAAGTGCCCCAGTGACTACCACCCAGGACTTACCAGGTATGATCTGACCAGCTCAATCTTACCAATACCACTTGCAATGGCTATGTTTTGTACGGTTGATGTATTAAGCATGTTCGTGCCTTGTTTATTTCAGTACTGCACACTATTTGATGTTCAAGTATTAACTGTCCAGCTCAATTTCACCAATACCAGCAAGAAACTTACAATACATGACTCAGGATATCACTAGAGATGCTGCCCATTTGCTATTTTTTGTGGATGCTAAACCTGTTGTAGTTAACATGCCTGTCCATGTACTTACACAGGGTCATAACGGGCGATGCTGTTGTTTGCCGTCGAGGTTAGCTGCATCCCATGTCTTACAGTATTTTACATCATTTGTGCAATTGCAGTTTATCTTCTAACATTTACTGGTTGCCTGTAGGTACACATGTCAGCGGCACTGATCCACGCTTTGACCCGGAGGAACAGTTCGTCTCCGCCGCCGCTGACTTTGGGCGGGCTCTGGCCAAGATGAAGTGCCCCAGCAACTACCTCTCAGGACTTACCAAGTATGAACTCACCAATTCAATCTTACCAACACCAGTTGCAATGGCTATGTTTTGTACGGTTGATGTATTAAGCATGTTATAGTAAACATGCCTAACATGTTTTAGCTATTTTCCCTACCTTTTTATAGACAACTAGGCCATTCTCTGCTCTGGCAACACTTGCCTTGCGATGTTTAACTCTGCCAATTGCATTTTTTATCAGTACCGGTTTCAATGGCTATTAAGCCTGTTGCAATTAACAGTTGAATCCATTTTTTAGCAGTTGTATTTCAATGGCTACAAACTTACAAAACGTGACTTAGGATGCTGTTAAGTCTGTTGCAATTAACAGTTGTATCCATTTTTTAATTTGTCCCTTTGCTACCGTGCTACTCTCCGCAAAGAAGATATACTAGAGATGCTGCCCATTTGCTATTTTTAGTGGATGCTAACCCTGTTGCATTTAACATGCCTTTCCATGTACTTACGCAGTTCCATAACGGGTGATGCTGTTGTTTGCCGTCGAGGTTAGCTGCATCCCATGTCTTACAGTATTTTACATCATTTGTGCAATTGCAGTTTGGCTTCTAACATTTACTTGCTTCTTGTAGATACACATGTCAGCGGCACTGATCCACTCTTCGACCCGGAGGAACACCTCGCCTCCGCTGCGGCCGACTTGGGGCGGACTCTTGTCCATATGAAGTGCCCCAGCAACTACCCCTCAGGACTTACCAAGTATGAACTAAGCAGTTGAATCTTACCAATACCAGTTGCAATGGCCATATTTTGCACGGTTCATGTATTAAGCATGTTGTACTAAACATGCCTAGCCCATCTTATCTATTTTCCCTACCTTTTTATAGACAACAGGGCCATTCTCTGCTCTAGCAGCACCTGCCTTGCGATGTTTAACTCTGTCAATTTCATTTCTATCAGTACCAGTTTCAATGGCTATACTAGGTTGTCTGTTGTAGTAAATAATTCTATCCATTTTTTAATCCGTCCCTTTGCTACCGTGCTACTCTTTCGCAATGAAGGTATCACTACAGATGCTGCCGTTTTATTACCATTTGCTATTTTTGGTGGATGTTAACCCTGTTGTAGTTAACATTGCCTTTCCATGTACTTACACAGGGCTACAATGGGCGATGCTGTTGTTTACCGTCGAGGTTAGCTGCATCCCATGTCTTATACACCAGCTGTTCCTAAATATAAGTATTTTTAGAGATTCCAATATAGACTACATACAGAGCAAAATGAGTGAATCTAGATTCTAATCTAAACTATGTCTATAATTCTATATACATCCGTATGTAGTTCATATTGAAATCTCTAAAAAATCCGTAGGTAGTTGTATTTTACATCATTTGTGCAATCTCAGTTTAGTTTCTAACATTTACTGGTTGCTTGTAAGTACATATATGAGCGGTACTGATCCACGCTTCGATCCCTTTTGCGTATGGGGCAATGAGATATTTATGAACAAGCGTCAAGTGAGGAAACTAAGAAAGATTGTTAGGCGAAAGAAACGGGTGATGGGAATTAAACTCTTTATTTACACTTTGTCCAAGACAAGAGTGAACTTTAGGATGGAAAGTAATGTGTTGCCTTTTCCCCCTGCCCACAACAAGTTACTCTGTTAGACTTGAGTATCTGAAATTTTTCTCTTTTCAGTGGTTTCCGAAGCAATTTGCTGATGATTACCTTGCAAACTACATGACCGGAGTGGAGGCAACTAAGGTTAAAGTATATAATTCATGCTACCATGATAATGCTCTAGAAGTCTTCCTGAAGGCGGTGAAGGATGGGCGGGCGATCGTCACAATGGGTTGGACAAAAGTTGTTCGTGCCTATGGCATGCAGGAGGGCACATTATGGGCATTCCGTTTCTTCAACACCATCGGCAGCCAAAATGATTTACACTTGTCTCTTCACCTTTACCGCCTCTAAATTTTATGGTTCATCATAGTTAATTGCTGCCTAATCCTGTAATTACTGAACATATTGTACTGAGAATTTTATTTATGGATTGGTTGTTGAACCATTGTGCTGAGAATTTGCATTCCACGTTTCATATTTCAAAATTTTCAATTAGAATAATAAATTACAGGGAAAAATAAAATTAAACAGGAGCGAATAAAATATTGTGCACACGGTTAGAAAGAAAACAACGTATGCGATGAAAAATAGAGAACAGACGGTTCTTTGACGTGAAACGTTTACGATGCCCGACTGACGCACACACGGTTTCATCTCATATGCGTGTGCGATTCATGGTAATACGGCAAATGTTTCAAACCTGTGTACGTGTGTGATAGGAATACCTATCGCACACAGTTATGAAAATGGACACGTTGGCGTTAGTAGAGGCACGACACACATTTTACATTCTTGAACTGTGTGCGATAACGTACCTATCGCAAACATATTGGTAGATTAAATGTTGATGTACACCTTTTTCACACGACTATAGTGGCGTAATCGTTTGAGATGTCTCTCGGATCAGAAACGTAACGTCCAGACGTAACATGTGGGACTGGGGCGACTTCTCATACGTTTATTCTATGGCGATCGTCAGTAGCTGCTCGCCTATGCCCGACGGTTTTTGGGTCGTGTGGGAAGGACCCCCCTATCGCACACACTCACTCGGCGACGGTTCAGAATGCCGTCGTGGAAAGGGGTTAAAAACCGTTTGTATAGCACGTTACGGTACCAGTGTTATGAAATTTTTGACAAAAATGGGTTCGGAGAGGTCATGACTTTAGTTAATGTTAATCCCACTATCTTGGAAGATTATAAGACTTTTATGCATGTGGATCATGACGAGAATATTTTATGTGATGGCTTTATTGTTTAATTTAATCTTACATGTAATTATTATGAGAGAGGAAAATATGGTTATAGAAATTTTCATGTTACTAAATTACCTCCCTTCATGTTGAGATTGCTATTGTTTCTTTCTTCTTCCATGCATATCTTAGATATTTCTTGTCTTGATAATTTATTTGCTTATAAAATGCATATGCATAGGAAGTATGTTAGACTTAAATGTTACATGATGCTCTCTTCGTATTTCAATTACTATCTTTTATGTGAGCATCATTGAAATCTCATGCCTAGCTAGCAGCATAAGACAATAGCGCTTGTTGGGAGGCAACCCAATGAATAAAATTTATTTTTGTATTTTTCTTTCTATTCTTGAGTGTTTGCACAATTATGCTACTGCTATGATTGTGTTTTTTATGTTTTAATTAGTGTTTTTGCCAAGTAAAGCCTTTGGGATCATGTTGGGTGATAATTAATTTGATCTTGTTGAAAAACAGAAACTTTTGCATCCAGTAGCAGAATTGTTAGAATTCACAGAAGCGACGAAAAATACTGAATTTTTTACACAAGATTTACATACAAATTTCCTACGTTGTCCAAGTATTTCAGAATTTTTGGAGTTATAGAAGTATGAGTGAAATTCGCGTCTTTACAGACTATTCTGTTTTTGACAGATTCTGTTTTCGTTGCATTGTGTGCTTATTTTGATGAATCTATGGATTGTATCGGGGGGTATAAGCCATGATAAAGTTATAATATAGTAGGTATAATGCAATAACAAAATATGAATGGGTTTGGAACAGTACTTCAAGTAAAGATTGGGTTTCTTATACTAACGGATCTCACGAAGGTTTTTGTTGAGTTTTATGTGATTGAAGTTTTCAAGTTTTAGGTGAGATCACGATGGATGAAGGAATAAGGAGTAAAAATAGCCTAAGCTTTGGGATGCCCCATTGCACCCCAAGGTAATATTCAAGGAGAACCAAGCAACTAAGCTTGGGGATGCCACGGAAGGCATCCCCTCTTTCTTCTAACGACCATCGGTAATTTTACTTGGAGCTATATTTTTATTCGTCACATATCATGAGTTTTACTTGGAGCGTCTTGTATTATATGAGTCTTTGCTTTCTTTCCTTTTTAGTTTGTCACAATCATCCTTGCTGGACACACCTATTTGAGAGAGCCATAATGATGCTATGATTTGTTAGAATTGCTCTATGTGCTTCACTTAAAAATTTTGAGCTATGGAATTGCTCTAGTACTTCACTTATATCTTTTTTAGCACGGTGGTGTTCTATATTTTAAAGAAATATGCTCTAATGCTTCACTTAGATTATTTTGAGAGTTAGTAGAATTTTAAAGAAATATTCTCTCATGCTTCACTTATACTATTTTGAGAGATGAAAATTATTTTGAAGAAATATGTGCTCTTGTTCTTCACTTATATTTGTTTAAGAGCTTTGCTAGTAACAATGGCAATATATGAAATTAGTCCCAAAGTGATAGATATTCAAGAGGGATATAATAAAAACTTTCATGAAGATCGTTGGATATTAAAAACTTGATTCCTTGTAATAGTTTTGAGATATGATGATAGTAATATGTGAGTCATGTTGGTAAGTAATTATGCTTTAGTAAGAATATTGGTGTTAAGGTTTGTGATTCCCTATGCGAGCATGAAATTCAATAGTTATGCAATGAAATTACATCCTACTTGTGGTGCATTATTGGGTGGTAGTTATGTTTAATGCTCTTTTATGATCGTTTTCGTTTCTTGGTTGGTCGCTTCTCAATCTATTTGCTAGCCTCCATTTGTACTAAGTAGGAATACTACTTGTGCATCCAAATCCTTAAACCTAAGTTGTACCAAATGAGTCCACCATACCTACCTATATGCGGTATTTCCGTGCCATTCCAAGTAAATTTGTATGTGCCAACTCTAATGTTCAAAATAAATTTCCTTTTTGTGTGTTCATACCGCTCATGAAGCGGCAGAGGGTGGCCAATATTTTCCATGCTAGATACTTTATTCTCAAGATGAGTGTTTATTCACTTATCATTGCACGAGAGTGTGGCAAAGGTAATAGGGATGCCCAGTCCCAAAATGCAATTTTTTTATGTTGTTCAATAATAAATTCCTTGGAAAGTGTTGGTATGGAGGGCACCCGTGGATACGGCTAGCCATGGATTGTGAAAGAATGGTGGAAAAAGGAATAAACTTTATTTTCTATTTGGGAACCGCCTATGATTTATCTAGCATGGAAAGTACTGGGAATTCTCGGTCGTTTTCGTTGAAGGGAAAAGCAAGCCACCCAAAATAATTTTGTCTCTCAATTTCATATTTGAGCTCTGGCACCTCTACAAATCTCTTCTTCTCTTTGCGAAGGGCCTATCTTTTTTTACTTTATGCAATTTTTATTTTTGTTGAGTCTCCATCTTCTCTTATAAAGCACCAACTAGGGAACACTATTATCATACTTGTGCATTGAGCATAGTTAATATTTGAGTGTGTTTCATGAATGGACCAATGATTGAGCATAATGGGCTAGTGATAGCTTTCTTTAGTGTTGATATTTTGAAAGACATGGTTGCTTGTTGATATGCTTGAGTATTGATGTCCTCATGCAAAATATAGACTATTGCTTTGAATCATCTAAAAGTCCAAATGTCCATGCTACAAAAGAAAAGATTATGAGATGAACATGTTAGGCAGCATTCCACATTAAAAATTCTGTTTTTATCATTTACCTACTCGAGGACGAGCAGGAATTAAGCTTGGGGGTGCTGATATGTCTCCAACGTATCTATAATTTTTTATTGTTCCATGCTGTTATATTATCAATCTTGGATGTTTTATATTCATTTTATAGCAACTTTATATAATTTTTTGGGACTAACCTATTGACATAGTGCCCAGTGCCAGTTGCTGTTTTTTGCTTGTTTTTTACTTCATAGAATATTAGTACCAAACGAAGTCCAAATGCCACGAAACTTTTTGGAGATCTTTTTCTACCCAGAAGACAACTTGGGAGCCAAGGAAGTACCGGAGGGGAGGTTTGTGGGGCCCACAAGGCACCAGGGCCTGCCAGAGGCCCCTAGCCAGGGCCTGCCAGAGGCCCCATATAAATACCCAAATATTCGAGAAACCCTTGGGGAGTCGAGAGATCAGAGTTTCCACTGCCACAAGTTCCAGAACCACGAGATCCAATCTAGAGGCCTTTTTCGGCACCTTGCCGGAGGGGGAAACGATCACGGAGGGGTTCATCATCCTCATTGGTGCTCCTCCGATGATGCGTGAGTAGTTTATCACAGACCTACGGGTCCGTAGGCAGTAGCTAGAATGGCTTCTTTTCTCTTTTTGATTCTCAATACAATGTTCTCCTCGATGTTCTTGGAGATCTATTTGATGTAATGACTTTTTGCGGTGTGTTTATGATCAGATCTATCTATGAATATTATTTGAGTCTTTGTTGAACTCTTATATGCATGATTGTTATTGCCTCGTATTTCTTCTTCGAAACTTTGGTTTGGTTTGGCCAACTAGATTGATTTTTCTTGCCATCGGAATAGGTGCTTTGTGATGGGTTCGATCTTGCGGTTCTCAATTTCGGTGACAGAAAGAGACATGACACGGATGTATCATTGCCATTAAGGATAAAAAGATGGGGTATATTCCTACATGAATAGATCTTGTCTACATCATGTCATCGTTCTTATTGCATTACTCCATTTCTTCATGAACTTAATACACTAGATGCATGCTGGATAGCGGTCGATTTGTGGGGTAATAGTAGTAGATGCAGGCAGGAGTCGGTCTACTAATCTTGGACGTGATGCCTATATACATGATCATTGCCTTGGACATCGTCATAATTATTTGCTTTTCTATCAATTGCCCAACAGTAATTTGTTTACCTACCGTATGTTATTTTCTCGAGAGAAGCCTCTAGTGAAACCTATGGCCCCCGGGTCTATTTTCTATTATATTGCTTCAGATCTATTTATCCAAAAACCCAAAAATACCTTGCTGCACTTTTTCTTTATTTATTTTATTTTGTGTTTTCATCAGATCTATTTATCCAATCTTATACTATTTAATCTATCTCAATACCGAGGAGGGATTGACAACCCCTCTTACGCGTTGAGTTGCAAGTTTTTGTTATTTTTGTGAAGGTACTGCTTACATAGTTTGGTGGATCCTCCTACTGGATTGATAGCTTGGTTTCATAACTGAGGGAAATACTTACCGTTGCTATGCTGCATCATCCTCTCCTCTTCGGGGAAAATACCAACGCAGATACAAGCAATCAACCAGTATCTGTCACGGAGGAATGGCGGATTTGGTTCTCGACCCTATCGTAGATGGTTTTCATCTCACACGGATCCTATGGACGAAGGTAGCAGCGTCAACCTAATCTATGCCAAAACAGTCAGGAAGATGGGCATCGATCCGTCAAGGATTAAACCCAACAATAACACTTTTAAAGGTATCATGCCAGGTGTTGAGGAGCAGTGCTACGGGACTATAAGCCTGGAAATGGTTTTCGGTTCACCCGAGAACTTTCGAAGTGAGGATTTGATCTTCGACATCGTTTGTTTCCGCAATGGCTATCATGCACTGCTCGGATGCACTGCCTTCGCTCGTTTCAACGATGTTCCACATTACGCTTACCTAACAGTAAAAATGCCGGGACCCAAGGGCGATATAATAGTCAATGGCAACACGAAATGCTCCCTCCATATAGAGGAGCTGACAGCAGATCTCGCAGTCGAGGCCCAAGCCGCCGAGGAAGCATCAAGGCCCATTAAGGAACCAAGGACTCAGAGCTCTGTCAGGCATCCCCGAGGAGTGACCTTCACGCAATCAAGCGGCAACTTCAAATAGGGGCACACGCTTTACGGCCCCGCCCTCCTTAGCCGGGAATTTATACCTCAGATTCACAATTTCGCACTTATAATACCATGGGAGCCTGTGCAGCAATGATATAAGGGCTCACTGTTCAGCTCAACCAAAACTGTGGCCAATCTGACCCCGGATTACTTCAAGGGTCATGTCAAAGGCCCAGCGGGGGCTCGTACAATCAGCGTCAAGATGGTACAGCGCCGCTACCTGGCACGACCTCCTTAAAGGGCCCACTACTCGAATGCATCGATAAAGCATAGCAGCGACTACGTAGTAGGCGCCACTGAACAACCTTGGAATAGACAAGGTTTCGCTAATACACAGCACGAAGGCGCAGACGTGCGGCAGAGTCAAGACAAGATAGCAAACCTAACGATCGATGCTCTGTATAAACCTTCCCTCATTTATATTTTTTATGTATCTTCACTAGTTTTCTCCGACAGCTCTAATTGTTTGGCTTAAACCTGTCAGTGCAACAAACCCTGGTGTATGTTGCCCTGATTGTACACAGGCTCAAGGGCAAGGTTACAACATCCAAGACAAGGCCAAGCAGAAGAGATAGCTCTTTGAGAAATCAAAGGGCGGATCAAGAAGACCAAGACAAGCCAAGACAACAAGATATCACCAAGGGAAAAGCCTCCCTTGCCGGGCAGGCGAGCCTGGTCAGGTCGAGGCCACCCCAAGAGCAAGTCCCAAGACCTCCCCGGCAAGGATTGCCGAGGCGCTGGTGGCCTGCTATCCCGCCAAGGCTCCACCGCTCCACCTCACAGTGATGCAGGTCGCTTATCGGTGCAGTGTCGAGCCCCCAAGTGACTAAGTGGCAGTCATTCAGCACGTGGCAGCCATTTCAGAGGAAGATCACCCCTAAATGACACCCGTCCAGGGGCGTGTCACGCAGACAGGCGAGAAGGTGGCTGGATGGCACGGCAAGGCTTGCCGGGCTGCATCCACGACGTGACACTAAGCGGCGCATTTAATGCACCTTGTCCTGTCTGCAGAGTTAGGTATGATAGCACTGTGGCTATCTAATCACTGGATAATGACTGTTTTGCCACTGTGGTAACCCCATTACCTATAAAAGGAGGACTGAGGCAACCTTAGAAAGGATTCAGACCCTTGTACACTCATACGCGCGTAGCTGCTCTCCCCGAGGCGACCTTGTCGGGCTTGAGCACTACGCGTTCGTCACGGTCTTCCACTCAATCCACCAAAGCAGGAGTAGGGTTTTACTCCTCGCGACAGCCCGAACCTGGGTAAAAACCACGCGCATCACCATTGCCGTGCTGTTCTACGACCTCCGCTCTTTGTGCAATGTGCCCTTCCCCCTTGCCGAACCACAAAGGGGCCGATGGCCCCATAGGTGATCGTGATGAACCACGACATCTTTGGCGCGCCATGTAGGGGGAGCGCTTGTGCGGACCCGAGGACGTGAACAGCGCGTGGATCTTCATCACCATCTCCTTCGACGACGGTGTCATCACTCGTGGCGCCCAAGAAAAACTCTGGCGCAGCAGCCCATCCTTCCACCTCGAAGGTTCCCTCGCATGCAGCCACCGATCCCATGGGGGTTGCGGTGGTGTCGAGGGACGCAAACGCCGCGGGGGACCCGACCGGCGCAGGCGGCGCCGTCATCGTTCCCCCCGCGGCTGAGGTGGGAGCAGGAGGCGCCGGAGGAGGACAACATCAACAACACCCTAGCGGCCATGCTCCACAAGATGCGGGAGCGGAGAACATCCAATCCCCGCCTCTCCACCTCACTGGAGAACGCAGCCGCAGCGATGGCGCCCGCTCCGGCGCGAATCGCGACCTCCTAGCCGCCCCTGCTACGGGTGCAGCTACGAGGCACACACCTTCCCCAGGACAAGGCAATCAAGGCGAAGCGCCGAACGGGGCCGTCAACCCCCAAGCGCGTCCTTCTCGTCATCACGCTGCCCTCGCGACTGGCTCGCGACGACGAGAGCACGACGCCGCCACTACCGGTACCGTTAGGAGTCAGGCGACATCGCGATCTGCGTCGTCATCCATGCCAAGTACTGCTTCGGAGGCCATGGCTCGAGCCCAACTCCTGTTGAGATTGCTGCCAGCGGCCGACCAAATGGATGAATGGGGAGCCACCATTCAAAGTTTGATTGGTTTCGTTGAGGCAGGGGGATCGCAACGAGCGGGCTCGCCACGACATCCGCAGGCAGCGACAATGGTCCGAGCCGCTGGCCGTGCTGAAGGGGCCAACCTTACGGTGCAGTACCCCCCACGATAGCCAGCGTAGGGGCCACAGCCAGAGCCGCACAACCAAGAACACGACGAGGTGTTGATGGCTTCATCTGATCCTCGAACCCATCGAGATCAACGGCAGGTCCTGGAGGACAGGCGGAGGGAAGACGCGCGCGTCACCATAGAACGGCGCCGCGAAACCCACCGCCAGTCTGACAGGCGCAATGGCCCCAACGTCGATGAGCCTGCGCCCGGTGGAGACAGATACCTACCCTTTGAGGTTGGGTGTCCTGCCTTCACTCACGAGCTGCGGCAAGTCTGTTGGCCATCTGCCCGTATGTTCAAGCCAGAAATACCAGAAAAATACGATGGAAGACTGAACCCGGCAGAGTTCTTGAGCATCTACACCATTGCTGTTCAGTCCGCCAGGGGAAGAGATGAAAATATATTCGCCAACTACTTCCCTTTGGCGCTCAAGCCAAATGTGAGGTCGTGGCTGATGCACTTGCCGGAGAACTCCATCTCGACTTGGACTGATCTGTGGCACGAGTTTGTTGGTGTCTTCACGTGCGGCCATCAAGAACCAGGGCGGCCCAGCGATTTGCAGCTCCTTCCACAAAAGGAAGGAGAGAGTTTGCGGAAGTACATGCAGAGGTTCAGCCGGGTGCACATGAACATTCCAGATATCCACCCGGCAGCTGTGATTGCCGCGTTCCAGTCCAATGTGCGCAACTGCATGATACGTTCCAAAATGAACGTCCGGTTGCCCAAGACTATGAACGAGCTTTACGCCTTGGCAGATAAGTGTGCCCGTACGAAGGAGGGAAGGCGTCTCCCCGGAGAAGAGGATGGAGTCGACGTCGACTCAGAAGATGACAACAATGCCGCCGACCAGAAGAAGAAGAACAAGAAACGCAACAAGAAGCACAAGGAGAAAGCAGTGCTGGCTGTCGAGGGGTCAGGTACTCCGAGTACCGGCAAGAAGGCCAAGGCCGAAGCCCCCGGCAAGGAGGTTGCCACGTGCGCTGACTGCCGGGAGGCCGCGGCGGCCGAGAAGGCTGGGAGGGCTGACGGGCCGTACTGCAAGATCCATCGAACCAAAGGCCATGATCTCCAAGAATGTCACCAAGTTGAGCAACTCATCAAGAAGCAGAAGGCTGAGTACGAGAAGCGTGATAAGGAGAGAGACCAAGACGGCATTGGCGGGAAGGGCCGAGGAGGCCGCCCCGGCAAGGTCCCCCAACATCAGGGAAAACCTGCTAAAGGCCATGAGAAGAAGGAATGTGGTGACGAAAGTGATGAAGGGGATGAAGAGGAAACTAGTGACCAAGAGTTTCAGAAAGCTACTGACGCCCTATCCATTGACAGAGGCGCATCCTTGCACTCCTCTCACCACCAACTAAAACAATGGGCGCGTGAGGTCAATGCTGTGGAGCCAGCGGTGGACTCCCGGAAACCACTCAAATGGCCTCGCACGCCCATCATCTTTGACGAAGAGGATCACCCTGACCGCACCACTGCGGTAGGGTGCTTGCCGTTGTTGGTTTCACCAACAATCCTCAACCTCAAGGTCACAAAGATATTGGTTGATGGCGGGGCCAGGTTGAATCTGATTTCCCCCAAGGTGCTCAGCAAGCTACAGATAACAGATGAAGAGCTCAAGGTTACTGGCACATTTCAAGGAATCAACCCCGGCAGGAGTCGTCCAAAGGGGAAGATCACGCTGCCGGTGACGTTTGGAGGGGAATTGAACTACCGGACTGAGAAGGTCGTGTTCGATGTGGTCGAGCTTCCGTTGCCATATAATGGGATACTCGGGCGACTTGCCCTGGCAAAGTTCATGGCGGCATCCCACTATGCCTACAACACCCTGAAGATGCTAGGGCTGATGGGTGTCATTTCTATCCCATTAGACAAGGAAGCGATCATATGCATGGACAAGATGTACCGGGAGGCGGTCGCTGCCGAGGCCGCAGAAGCTGCAATCCCCGCCAAGGAAAACAAACAAGGGAGAAAAGCTAGCAAGGATGCCGGCAAGGAATCCGGGAAGCACGCCTCTCCGGAGTACGCTGCACCCGTCGATGATTTGCCGAAGAGTTCTACTAGCAAGAGATCCAAGGTTGCTGCACCCGCTGTGAAGAAGGTCCCGACTGGGCTGGTTGGCGCTGATGGTACATTCACTATCAGCTCCACCCTTGACGACAAATAGGAAAGCGCGCTCGTTGCCTTCCTGCGGGCGAATATCGATGTGTTTGCTTGGCAACCATCTGACATCCCCGGTGTTCCCAGTGAGGTAATCGAGCACCACCTTGCTGTCTGCCCTCATGCCTGGCCCGTTAAGCAGAAGGTCCGGAAGCAAGCCTTGGAGCGGCAGCAGTTCATTGTTGAGGAGATCAAGAAGCTTGAGGCAGCTGGTTTGGTCAGAGGAGTATTGCATCCAACGTGGTTGGCAAATCCAGTGGTAGTGCGCAAGGCGAATGGGAAGTGGAGGCTTTGCATAGATTTCACAGATCTGAATAAAGCATGCTCGAAGGACCCATTCCCCTTGCCGCGCATCGACCAGATCATGGATTCCACCTCTGGGTGTGATCAGCTTTCCTTCTTGGATGCCTACTCTGGATACCACCAGATTTTCATGTCCAAGGAGGACGAAGAAAAGACCGCGTTCATAACCCCATGTGGCACGTACTGTTTTGTACAGATGCCCTTTGGGTTAAAGAGCACTGCATCCACTTTTGCAAGAGCAGTGCAAATTGGTTTTGAGTCCCAGCTGCAGAGGAATATTGAAGCTTACATGGATGACATAGTGGTCAAAACCAAGGACAAGTCAACTCTCATTTAGGACTTGGAAGAGACCTTTGCAAATCTGCGCAAGATCAACTTGAAGCTAAACCCAGAGAAGTGTGTGTTTGGCGTTCCTTCCGACAAGCTACTTGGCTTCTTCGTGTCCCACTGGGGGATAGAGGCCGACCCCGACAAGATCAAGGCGATCAAGCAGATTCAAGCACCCAAGACAGTTAAAGATGTGAGGCGTTTGACTGGATGTGTTGCTGCACTAAGCAGGTTCATTTCCAAGTCTGCCGAGCACGCCTTGCCGTTCTTCAAAATCTTGAAGAAGGCAGTGCCCGTGGAGTGGACCCCGGAGGCAGAAGCTGCGCTGCATGATTTGAAGACCTATCTTTCCTCTGTTCCCACCTTAGTCGCTCCTAAACCACAAGAGCCGTTGCTGCTATACCTAGCGGCAACCAATCAAGTGGTTAGTGCAGCGCTGGTGGCGCGGCGGGAAGTAGATGAAGGAGCAGCCGCAACTACCGTCCCCTCCGGAGGGGAAAGTGAACTCATCCCAGCAAGGTCAGAAGCAGACCAGGACAAAGAGGAGAGAAGAAGCGAAGACAATCCCAAGACTGCGGCAAGGAAGAAGGTGGTGCAGCGGCCAGTTTACTTTGTCAGCTCCCTATTGCAGGGGGCTAGGTCAAGGTACTCTGGCGTGCAAAAGTTGATTTTTGGCCTCATCATGGCCTCAAGGAAACTGCTCCACTACTTCCAAGCCCACGAGATCACAGTCGTCACCCGCTTCCCCTTGCAACACATACTGAGGAATCCAGAGGCCACCGGCAGAATAGTGGAATGGGCTTTGGAGTTATCAAGCTTTGGTTTGAAGTTTGAGAGCACGTAAACTATTTAGAGCAGAGCACTGGCAAAGTTTATTGCGGAGTGGACGCCTACCCCTAACGAGGAAGCACTAGAAACAGTTATCCCCGGCAAGGAAGCGCCCCAAGAATGGATCATGTACTTTGATGTTGCCTTCTCTCTACAAGGTGCAGGAGCTGGCATGCTTCTCGTCGCACCCACTGGGGAGCACCTCAAGTACATGGTCCAAATGCATTTCCCCCGGGAGAAGGCTACCAACAACACTGCAGAATATGAAGGACTCCTTGCCGGGCTCAGGATCGCAACAGAATTGGGAATCAAGAAGTTGATCATTCGAGGAGACTCACAGCTCGTGGTGAGGCAAGTGAACAAGGATTATCAGAGTCCATTGATGGAGGCACATGTGGAGGAAGTGAGAAAGCTGGAGGAGCGCTTTGACGGATTGCAAACGGAGCACGTATCCTGTGCGGAAAACAGCATTGCTGATCATCTGTCAAAGTGCGTTGCGCTAAAGCTTCCTGTGGAACCAGGGACTTTTGTTCTCCACCTGACTCAGCCATCCGTATCCCCGGCAACAATGGCCAGAAAGAGGAGGAAACCAGACTCCGACAAGCCTCTCCCGGTAGAGCTTCCTGAAGCCCCCGGCAGAGAGGTTGGTGGGAACAACTCCACTTTGCTTGGCGAGCAGCACCCTCCCGCCGAACTACCAATCCTCGCGGTTGAGGCATGCACTCCCACGAACGAGGAGGTGCTGCTGATCCTTGTTGTCGAGCCTCAGGCTCCAACTTGGGCGCAACACATAGTCCGTTACCTCCAAACAGGAGAACTTCCCGAAGAGCAAGAAGAAGCTGAAAGAGTAGCCCGGAGGGCCAGTATGTATCAGTTCGTCGATGACGCACTATACAGAAGGAGGCCCAACGGTGTGAAATTGAAGTGCATTTGCCGGGAAGAGGGGAAGGAACTGTTGGCAGAGATACACGGAGGCATGTGCGGCTCTCACATTGGATCAAGGGCCTTGGTTGGAAAAGCTTTTCGGCGAGGTTTCTACTGGCCCACGGCCCTCCAAGATGCAATCGAGCTAGTCACTAGATGTGAAGCCTGCTAGTTCCACTCCAAGAATATCCATCAACCTGCTCAAGCTCTCCAGACGATCCCTTTGTCATGGCCCTTTTTGGTCTGGGGGCTCGACATCTTGGGCCCCTTCCCCCGTGCTACCAGGGGCTTTGAGTTCTTGTACGTCGCCATCGACAAGTTCTCGAAGTGGCCGGAGGTGGAGCCCGTGAGGAAGGTGACCGCACAGTCAGCTATCAAGTTCCTGAAAGGACTGGTGTGCCACTTCTGAGTACCCGCCAGGGTCATCACTGACAACGGCACCCAGTTCACGAGCCGCGCCTTCATGCAATATGTTCAAGCCCTCGGAAGCAAGGTTTCATTTGCCTCTGTTGCTCATCCCAGAAGCAATGGACAAACTAAGAGGGCGAATGCTGAGGTGCCGCGAGGACTCAAGACAAGAACCTTTGATAGGCTGCAGAAGTGTGGCAGGTGCTGGATCGACGAGCTGCCGGTGGTTCTTTGGTCCCTCCGTACGACACCAAATCAAGCAACCAGCCAGACTCCCTTCTCCCTAGTCTATGGGGCAGAAGCAGTGATCCCCACGGAACTCATATACGGGTCACCTCGAGTATTTGCCTACGATGAAGTAGAGCAAGAGCAGCACTGGCATGACGATGCCGTGCTCCTCAAGGAGATCCGTCTACGGGCTGTTACGCGTGCTGCACGCTATCAGCAAGCCCTGCGCCGCTATCATAGCCGCAGGGTTCACCCCCGGAGCCTTGTCCTTAGGCGCGTTTAGTCCGCCAAGGGTGCAAAAAAGTTGACGCCGAAGTGGGAAGGCCCTTACCGGGTAGTACGAGTCACCAGACCTGGTGCAGTCCGTCTGGATACCGGAGATGGCATTCAGTTACAAAACTCATGGAATATTGAGCATCTCCGTAAGTTCTACCCGTAAGGCGCGGCTATCGGGCCCTGCCCGGCAGCCACCCTTTTGTACAAGCCTTGCCGATGCTGCATGTAACCCTTTGTACAAAGCCAGGCGCAGACCCTGAGCAGCAGATAAAGAAACAAAGCTCTAGGGGCCCCAAAAATTTGCATGCATGCATAGCATAACATGAGCATAGCATGATCATGTAGATAAGGGCATATGTAGCATTGTCTTCCTCTGCACTTAACTGCAGGGCTCTTGCCGCGAACTCGGTCCTGAAGAGAAGAAACGAAGACAAGCCTACATATCGGTCCCCGACAAGCCAAACAGATAAGTTCCTTCTTGTCCATAAATGTTCTGTAAGGTGAAAACTTGTGCATATGAAAACCTTGTCACCTTCGAAGCATAGATGCTCCCATCCTTTATCCCGAATGTTGCTTCTGTCAAGGTGGTTGTAGTGGCCTTTGACGGAGGAGGTTCGACGAGGGGCTGGTCCCTTTCCATAGTTTTGAGCCCGGCAGGCTAAGCCCCGCGGCAACGAACGAAAGGCACCGGCAGGATAGCTTGCTGGAGAAAACTTGTTTACTTGTACGTATAGAGGCACTCCACCTCTACATGGATATAATACATGCACAAGTACCCGACAAGGCTTGTCTTTTTCATTAATATGCGGGTAAACAAGTACAAATCTTATAGAACACAAACATGGATAAAGAAGATTACATATTTGAGACTAAAATTTGGCAAATGCCTACATGTCTTAGACTGAAAAAAGATAAGTGCGCCGTAATCCCTTTCTTTTCCCTCTCCTCCTAGGAACTACAGCAGGAGGTGAAGAGGGCAAAAGGAGTGCCTGAGCAGAAGCCCAGCCCGACCCCGTCAGGACCTGCCGGGAGCAGCCTGACAAGATTGGGAGTGGCAAGGCTGCGAAGGAGGGTGACGGAGAGAGCAGCTCGGCGGTGCCCTGGTCACCACCCCAAGGGCCAACAAGACGCCCTAGCACAGGCGCCGGCGGGGAGAGCCTGCCGAAGCTCAGCTGGAAGACTGCTGGAGAAGGCGAAGGCACCAAGAGAGTGTCCCCCTCCCCGGCAGCCATCTGAAAGAGGCCAGTGATGATGGTGCCGGGGAGGGAGGGGAAGAGCGGAAAGATGAGGCAGTGGGCCGGCAGTACGAGACGAAGGCGTCGGTGCCATCGTACTTCGCCTGACGTCCTGCCACCCGCCTTCTCCGTCTTCCTCGTTTTTTCCTCATCACCATCGCTCCAGGTGGAAGCCGACCCCTCGGCCCGTCACCTCCCCCGGAGAAGCGGCAGATGGCAGCGGTGTCCGAAGCGTGCGAGGAGCGCCACTCCCCACCTTGGCGGGCAGGAAGACACCACCATCTTCATCGTCAACCCCGACCTCGCTAGAGGGAGCAGTGCTGGCATTACCAAGGATCCCGAGCACAACACCACAGGCGGGCGCCGGAAGCCCCAAGGACCTCGCCGACGGGATGACAAGCCTCGACGACTTGCGGCAAGGGCAACTACTCCCCTCCAGGCGGCTGGCTTGTATGGGGTAAACGAGCGCTCCGCCATTTTGGAGAAGCGCAACGCCTCCCACACTGCGGTCGATACGGCGCCCACGTCTATGACCGCCGCATCTCCGACAACCCCGGACCAGACTCAGTCCCCAAGCATCAACACGAGTATTCGGCGTCGTCACCCCCGAGCTAGAGCCTGGGGCCTGGCCCCGTTCTCCCCCCTCGACATAACAAAGGAGGAGGCAAGAAATGAAAGGGGAGAGGTGCGTGGATAGGTGCCTCCGCTCCCTCTCGCCCCCCTTTTATAGGCAGGCTAGGGCTGGGGGCTGATCCTTCACACCCACCCCGGAGGGGCTCTTCCTGATCCGACCCGTCCAAGCTACGACCGATGACCGGATCCGATTACCACCCTCTTACACCAATCCCAGAAGACCAGGCCTTCGTCATGACGCTCTTTCCCGCACCACGCGCTTCCGTTACCTACCCCACTCGATGCATGCGGCATACGTGGCAAAGGATAAGGGTGTGGTGGGATGAGTGAATTGGCAGTTACTCCCCCGTGGGTTAAAGTCATTCACGGGCCATTACAGAAATGGCCCCACCACAATTGGCATCACGCGATGCGCGGAAAAACCGGAAACTGACTCAAGCACAGATTAATGAAGAAGCAAAGAAAATATCAAGGGATGAGCTACCACAAACTCTTCACCTGTGTACTAGATAGGGCCTACCCCAACGATGCTCAGCAGCGTGTTCAGGCCAGGCCCGGGGCTCCTGTTAGTGCAACAAACCCTGGTGTATGTTGCCCTGACTGTACATAGGCTCAAGGGCAAGGTTACAACATACAAGACAAGGCCAAGCAGAAGAGATAGCTCTTTGAGAAATCAAAGGGCGGATCAAGAAGACTAAGACAAGCCAAGACAGCAAGATATCAGCAAGGGAAAAGCCTCCCTTGCCGGGCAGGCGAGCCTGGTCAGGTCGAGGCCACCCCAAGAGCAAGTCCCAAGACCTCCCCGACAAGGATTGCCGAGGCGCTGGCGGCCTGCTATCCCGCCAAGGCTCCACCGCTCCACCTCACAGTGATGCAGGTCGCTTATCGGTGCGGTGTCGAGCCCCCAAGTGACTAAGTGGCAGTCATTCAGCACGTGGCAACCATTTCAGAGGAAGATCACCCCTAAATGACACCCGTCCAGGGGCGTGTCACGCAGATAGGCGAGAAGGTGGCTGGATGGCACAGCAAGGCTTGCCGGGCTGCATCCATGACGTGACACTAAGCGGCGCATTTAATGCACCTTGTCCTGTCTGCAGAGTTAGGTATGATAGCACTGTGGCTATCTAATCACTGGATAATGATTGTTTTGCCACTGTGGTAACCCCTTTACCTATAAAAGGAGGACTGAGGCAACCTTAGAAAGGATTCGGACCCTTGTACACTCATACGCGCGTAGCTGCTCTCCCCGAGGCGACCTTGCCGGGCTTGAGCACTGCGCGTTCGTCACGGTCTTCCACTCAATCCACCAAAGTAGGAGTAGGGTTTTACACCTCGCGGCGGCCCGAACCTGGGTAAAAACCACCCGCGTCACCATTGCCGTGCTGTTCTACGACCTCCGCTCTTTGTGAAACGTGCCCTTCCCCCTTGCCGAACCACAAAGGGGCCGATGGCCCCATAGGTGATCGTGACGAACCACGACAAAACCTTATCCATAAATTAAGAATATACCGATGTGATCGGTTCCCATTCGATGTGTGATATTCATTCCATTCTCTCTTTAAATTGTGCGCCAGAGATAACTCCTTATGATACAACCCTTTTATGATTTTAGAAGTCACCGACTTTAGACCAGGGGCCAAGATTCAAGCCACTCCCATTTAAAACTTCCATAGTACTCATATAGAAGTCATCGGCCGTTTATTCTCGGATATTGCGTTATATGCATTGGTTTCGAAGTGTGATTTTGGTCAATAGCTAGGTTGACCGGCTCCTATGCTTACCCTTCTATTTTTGATTGTTCGACTAAGGGTAAAAGGAGCACCATTGCGATTGCGCTTCCGGTTAAACTGGTCAAGTGCCTCAGTGGAGAAAGCCAAAAGCCGACTGTGTAAAATGATAGATCGATGGAGATCACTCCGTGTTAAACGATGAGCCTTTCGTAACATTGGATGTAGTGCTAATGGTTTAACCTCAGTTTCAGCCAAACACTGACAGGGGGCTAAGTAACTTGCCCCACCTCACTTCAAGCTCCTATGACTAAGTGAAAGTTATAAAGCCCCAATATTTGATTACCTTGTTTTCGTTAACACAACCGCCCCCGAGCACTGAGACGTTGGCTAAGGGTTGCTTGTTAATAACGAAAACACCCTGCATAGTATCTACAAAGGGGTAGAAGTTGACTATGGGCCACTTTCAAAAGTTCTAAATAGTCACAGAGGATTCAATGTATAAGCGTGAAGCACATATGTGATAACCCACAAGTATAGGGGATCAGTTGTAGCTTTTTCGATAAATAAGAGTGTCGAACCCAATGAGGAGCTAAAGGTAGGATTTATATTCCCTTCAAGTTCTATCGACCACCGATACAACTCTATGCACACTTTAACATTCGCTTTACCTAGAACAAGTATGAAACTATTTTGTAGGTGATAGGATAGGTTTGCATGGATAAAACTAGAGGTACTTAGTGAGAATAAAACTATGAATAATTTGTAAGATAATAAAAGTTAGTTGTTTAGTAAAGGCTTTTTGTAACATAAGAAAAATATTTGTCCATAGGCAATCGATAACTAAACCGGTAATAATTATTGCAATTTTATATGAGGGAGAGGCATGAGCTAACATACTTTCCGTACTTGGATGATATGCACTTATGATTGGAACTCTAGCAAGCATCCACAACTACCGAAGTGTTGGAAATATGCCCTAGAGGCAATAATAAAGTGGTTATTATTATATTTCCTTGTTCATGATAATTGTCTATTGTTCATGCTATAATTGTGTTATCCGGAAATCGTAATGCATGTGTGAATACATAGACCACAACATGTCCCTAGTGAGCCTCTAGTTGACTAGCTCGTTGATCAATAGATGGTTACGGTTTCCTGACCATGGACATTGGATGTCGTTGATAACGGGATCACATCGTTAGGCGAATGATGTGATGGACAAGACCCAATCCTAAGCATAGCACTAGATCGTGTAGTTCGTCTGCTAAAGCTTTTCTAATGTCAAGTATCATTTCCTTAGACCATGAGATTGTGCAACTACCGGATACAGTAGGAATGCTTTGGGTGTATCAAACGTCACAACGTAACTGGGTGACCATAAAGGTGCACTACAGGTATCTCCGAAAGTGTCTGTTGGGTTGGCACGAATCGAGACTGGGATTTGTCACTCCATATGACGGAGAGGTATCTCTGGGCCCACTCGGTAATGCATCATCATAATGAGCTCAATGTGACTAAAGAGTTAGCCACGGGATCATGCGTTACAGAACGAGTAAAGAGACTTGCCGGTAATGAGATTGAACAAGGTATAGGGATACCGACGATCGAATCTCGGGCAAGTATCATACCGGTAGACAAAGGGAATTGTATACGGGATTGATTGAATCCTCGACATCGTGGTTCATCCGATGAGATCATCGTGGAACATGTGGGAGCCAACATGGGTATCCAGATCCCGCTGTTGGTTATTGACCGGAGAGATGTCTCGGTCATGTCTGCATGGTTCCCGAACCCGTAGGGTCTACACACTTAAGGTTCGGTGACTCTAGGGTTGTTATGGGAAATAGTATGTGAATACCGAATGTTGTTCGGAGTCCCGGATGAGATCTCGGACATCACGAGGAGTTCCGGAATGGTCCGGAGGTAAAGATTTATATATGGGAAGTTGTTTTTGGGGTTCCGGAAAAAGTTCGGTTTTTTCGGTATTGTACCGGGAAGCTTTCGAAAGGTTCCGGAGGATTCCGAAGGGGTCCGGAAGTCCGGAAAGGGTTCCACCACATCCAATACAGCAGCATGGGCTGTAAGGGGGCGCCCTAGCCTTAATGGGCTAGGGGCACCAGCCCCCCTAAGGCCCATGCGCATGGGAGAGGGGAAACCCTAAAGGGGGTGGGCCTCCACTTGACTTGGGAGGCACTCCTCCCCCCTTGGCCGCCGCCCCAACCCTAGATGGGATCTAGGGGGGCTGGCCCCCTCTCCCCCCAGCCTATAAATAGTGGAGGGGTGGGAGGGAGGACACAACCTCTCCCCTAGCGCAGCCCTCCCCCTCTCCAACACCTCCTCCTCCTCCGTTTGAGCTTGGCGAAGCCCTGCCGGAGAACTGCAAGTTCCACCACCACGCCGTCGTGCTGTTGGAGCTGTCTTCCCCAACCTCTCCCTCCTCCTTGCTGGATCAAGGCGCGGGAGACGTCACCGGGCTGCACGTGTGTTGAACGCGGAGGCACCGTTGTTCGGTGCTTAGATCGGAATCGACCGCGATCTGAATCGCTGCGTGTACGACTCCTCCAACCGCGTTCTTGCAACGCTTCCGCATCGCGCTCTTCAAGGGTATGAAGATGCACTCCTCTCTCTCTCGTTGCTAGTCTCTCCATAGATTGATCTTGGTGATGCGTAGGAATTTTTTTTGATTTACTACTACGTTCCCCAACACGAAGATCATTAAGGTAAAACCCAACCATAGCATTGAGTATCATGTCCTCTTTGCTCCCATACCCAACAACCTACTTACTCGGGTATGTGTTTCTGTCACTCAGGCCACCCACCATAAGCGGATCATGAACGTATTGCAACACCCTACAACGGGAATCCCTCATGCTTGTGCGACATGGAGGGAACCATAGGACAACACCAAAATAAAACATACAACTCAAACCAATCACGATCATCAATCAACCCATAGGACAAAACGAATCTACTCAAACATCATATGATGGCAACACATCATTGGATAATAATATGTAGCATTAAGAACCATGTTTAAGTAGAGATTACAGCGGGGAGAAGAGGTGTTACAACGCTGCATAGAGGGGGAGAGAGTTGGTGATGATGACGGCGAAGTTGTTGGTGTAGATCGCCGTTACGATGATTGCCCCGACGGCATTCCGACGCCACAGGGAGAGAGGGGGACAGAGCCCCCTCCTCCTTCTTCTTCCTTGGCCTCCCCCATAGATGGGAGGAGGTTTTCCCCTCTGGTACTTGGCCTCCATGGCACCCGGAGGGGTGAGAGCCCCTCTGAGATTGGATCTCTCTCTCTCTATCTGTGTGTGTGTGTGTTCTCTTCTATCTCACGTTCCTGTTTTCTGGCCCTTCGCCATTTCTTAAATTCCCGGATATCCGTAACTCCAATTGGGCTACAATTTTGACGGAATAATCTTTAGGATATTATCTTTGTTGCGGTGAAAGAAGGGCACCAACTACCTTACAGGGGCGCCACAAGGCTGCCAGGCGTGCCTGGGGTAGGGGGCGCGCTCCTTGAGCTTGTGGGCCCCTCGGGCATCGTCTCGCGTTGATTCCTTTTCCCACAAATCACATATATTCCAAAATAAATCTCCATAAATTTTTATCTTGTTTGCACTTTGTTTGATATGGACATTCTTCAAAAGAAAATACATGCAACAAATAGGAACTGGCACTCGGCACTGGATGAATATGTTAGTCCCAAAAATAATATAAAATGTTGCGAAAAGCATATGAAAGTTGTAGAATACTGGCATGAAACAATAAAAAATTATAGATACGACGGAGACGTATCAGCATCCCAAGCTTAATTCCTGCTCGTCCCCAAGTGGGTAAATGATAAAAAAGACAATTTTTGATGTGGAATGCTATGTAGCATAATCTTGATCATATAATCTAATCATGTCATGAATATTAAGACGCGAGTGATTCAAAGCAATAGTCTATAATTTGATATAAAGACATCAATACTCAGGCATCCCAACAAATAATCATGTCTTTCAGAATAAAAATGCTAAAGAACGCTATCCCTACAAACTCATATAGCCTTGTCATGCTCCATCTTCTTAACATGAAGTATTTATCATGCACAACCCCGATGACAAGCCGAGCAACTGGTTCATACTTTTTAGCGCGCTTCAGCTTTTTCAACCCCCACGCAATACATGAGCGCAAGCCATGGACATAGCACTATGTGTCAGAGTAAATGACCACGGGTAGCCTCATCAGCTCCCCTTGGTATTTCAAGACATCGGGGCAGGCTGCGCCCCTCAAACATCAAAGACGAAGGACCGCCTTCCTGGGGCCGGCTCATCCAGGCGGCCGGTTGCCAGGAGGTGGCGGAGCCTAGAAGACGGCCATGAAGTGGGCCGACTCCTAGCGGGCGGCTTCCTGGGAGGCCGGGTCCTAGCAGGCGGCCCCTCGCGCCCTCAAAGTTAGCGCCAACATAAACGTGACGAGACAAGGCATGGCTACAGTACAAGCCTGCCACCCCCGAATCCAGGGCAGAACATGGCCACAGTACAGCGTACCAAGCGGACACCCCGCGCCCGATGCGGCACTGTTGCCATGCCGCTCATGACATCACCCATGGCAGAAGAAGCCATGCTCCCACGACGGGCGGTCAGTACGGCCCGCAGGCGGCGGGCTCTACATGTCCGTGAGAAGCCAGAGGGCGGCGAGCCCTGACCAGTCGGCTCAGGGGAGGCCGGTTCCTAGCAGGCGGCCCTCCCCCTCCCTCGAAGTATGTGCGCCATTAACCAGATGTGACGGGGTGTGGCTACAGTGAGCACCCGCCAGGCGGCGGGACTGTATCCACGCTCCCCCTGACGAGGCCTCCGTCATCAGGAGCGATGCTACAGCATAAAGCAGTCAACATGGCCCGCAGGCGGCGGGCCCTACCTGTCGGCTGAGATCACGGCAGTCGGCGGGACCCATCAGGCGGCGGGCCCCTGCGGTCGGCGGAGAAGCCGACAACCAGTGATGCCGACAGTTGGGTCCCGCATCTGGCCGAATTACCATTGCACCCCTGGGGGGTAGGCCTATATAAACCCCCCAGGTCGCCCCATGCAGGGGGGTGGAACCTCGACCGGGCACCCAAAATCACCATACACACACGCAGAGAGAGGGGAATAGAGTTAGCCTTGCCTTTCTTCCTCCTCTAGCCAAACAGCTCAAGGAGCAAGCTTGTAGCTACTTGTTGAGGTAGTGATCATGCGGAGACCCCGCAGAGCAGGACTAGGGGTGTTATCTCCTAGGAGAGCCCCGAACCTGGGTAAGATCCGCAAGCGTACGCGGTCTCGCTCACTCCCGCCTCTAGAGCCCGGTGACATACTTTTGTCCCCATCCACGATAAGCCACCCCCTGGCATATGTCGCACGATATCCCCGACATTTGGCGCCCACTGTGGGGCTAGGTGCACCATCGTCCGGAAACACGTTCTGGACGGGAACCCTCTTCCTCCCTGGCCAGCGCAGCCAGCCCCGTACGCCCGACGGCGTTTGCGTCGGCATGCTGCACGGCGTGGAAGCGGCTTGCACCGCAAGCAGCCTCGCTGATCTCATCGGCGGGATCCGCCTCTCCGACGAGCCCGCACTCGACGCGGGCGTAGCTAGCTCCGAGAGCTGCCTCGTCGATCTCCTCGGCAAGCTTCACATCGCCGACGAGCTGGTCTCCGACCCGGAGTCCGTTGGCTCCACCGACCTGCTCGTCGACATGATCATCGACACCGACGCCGTGTTTTCTGATGCCTTCCCCGGTGACGTGGTGATCTTCGACGACCCACTTCCCGCTGCAGACAGCAGCGCCAGCGCCAGCACTAGCACCGTCACCGAGGTGCTGGTCATCAGCCACGACGGAACCTCCGACCAGGCTGGCCGGGACCCGTTGCAGGCGGCAATGCGGGACCTGTCCGCTCCAGTAGCGCCCGGTGCGAACGGTGAAACCCTGGAAGCATGCCGTATCAGCGCCAACAAGTTGGCGGCCATGAGACGCCTCATCGAGGCCTACCACCGCGAGATCGACCGCGCCGTCTGCAGCACGCCGGCTGCTGGCGAACCAAGCCGAGCGGGCATGATCCGGCAGCGCGGCGCGGCCATCGCCAGCATGTTGGGGGCCGACCGCCCAGTCTACGCCATGCCAATGGAGAAGTTACGCGCTGCCCAAGCGGTGGCAGACGAGCTGGACCACCTGGAGGGCGACAAGCGTCACTGCATGACGGAGCGCGTCCAGCGGCTCATCGACACGGCCGCCGCACAGCAAGAAGCTGGCCGCCGCATGGTGGAACCTGGCTTATAGGCCGAGGAACTTCCCCCTCGCCGAGAGCACGGCGCGACCTCCCGGACGCCGACAGACGGCGCCCGCGGCCGAGGAGACCCAGAGCCGGTTGCTAGCCGCAGCCGCACCCGTATCTCCATCGAGCGCGACCAGGACAGCCACCCACGAGCAGTAGAACGGCGGGACGGTCGTCAGCCCCCCCCTCGCGCAGGGAGAGGCGTGCCTCCCCACCGCCTGTTGAGCATCCGACTCTCAGGCGCCGGCTGGGCCCCCGTGAAGGAGTCGGAGAGTACGGCGCCCGCAACCGGATTGACCGCTTGGCTCGATCCCTGGCGTTGGAAGAAGAGGATGCAATCGGCCCGCCTTGTTTCGGCCCCCGCATTCGGGACGAGCCCTTCCCCAAAGGGTTCTCACTCCCTCGGGACACTCCCAGGTACAACGGTTATGTGAAGCCGGAAGATTGGCTGGTTGACTACTCCACTGCCGTCAACATAGCGAACGGCAACAAGCGTGTCGCCGTAAAGTATGTTCCGCTCATGCTCCAGGCCACAGCCCGGACATGGCTGAATAGCCTCAAGCCCTACAGCGTCAACAGCTGGCTAGACTTCACCGAAGTTTTCATCCGCAACTTCACCAGCACCTACAAGCGGCCGCCCAAGCCTCGCCAGCTCTCCCTGTGCATCCAAGGCCCGATCGAGTCCACCCGTGAATACCTAATGCGGTGGGCCGAGCTACGCAACTCCTGCGAAGGGGTTCATGAGGTGCAAGCCATCGAATACTTCACTACCGGGTGCCGAGAAGGCACCCTACTCAAGCATCGACTCCTCTGCGACGAGCCAGCCACGCTCGACGAGCTGCTGATCATAGCGGACAAGTACGCCACTGCCGACTCCTCCATGAAGTCAGAGCTCTGAGTGGATGCGTCAGGAAAGATGCTCCCTCCGGCCCCTTAGACGCCGGCTGGTGATCCCAGTCGGCGCCAACAGTCAAACGACAACAAGTGCAAGGCCCAGCAGCCGGCTACCACCAGTCGGCAAGTGGCGACAGTCGAAGATCGGCAGCCAGAGGAGCAACCCGGCCCCAAACGCCAGAAGGGCGGCAAGCCTGCCTGGTTGCCCGCCTTCTCGTTTGAGCAAACCCTTGATGCTCCCAGCAAGTTCCACAGCGGCGTGAAGCCATCCAACCACACCACCCGGAAGTGCCACTGGCTCACCCGCATCGCCAGAGGTGAAGGACGGCCTCCGCCGCCAGCTGGCCCGCCGCCTCCGCCTCCCTAGCAGCCGGCGGTCCAGCCGGTCCGCGCAATCCAAGATGAGTTTCCCGAAGAGCACGGAGCTTACATCGTCTTCACCAGCGTGGCTGACGACAAGCACAGCCGGCGTCAACAGCGCCGAGAGGTAAATACTGTCGCCTCTGAAGCCCCAGAGTTCATGCATTGGTCAGAGAAGCCGATCAGTTGGAGCCGAGCTGACCATCCGGAGGTGATGCCTTCTCCGGGTTCCTACGCCCTGGTGTTGGATGCCACCTTGGCAACAGAGAGGCGAGCTGCTCGTTTCTCCCGAATTCTGATAGACGGCGGTAGCAGCATCAACATCCTCTACCGCGACACCATGGAGAAGTTGTGCATCAAAGAGAAACAGCTCCAGCCCATCCGGACTGTCTTCCATGGCATTGTGCCAGGCCTTTCCTGCTCACCAATCGGAAAGATCAAGATAGACGTCCTCTTCGGAGACAAGAATCACTTCCGTCGAGAGCCAATCTGGTTCGAGGTGTTTGACCTTGAGAGCCCCTACCATGCGTTGCTTGGCCGGCCTGCCCTGGCCAAGTTCATGGCGGTTCCTCACTACGCCTACCTCAAGATGAAGATGCCGGGTACCAAGGGCATTATCACTATAGCCGGCGACTACCAGAAGTCTGCTGCCTGTGCCACTGCCAGCAGTCAGCTGGCCGAGTCCCTTGTGATTGCTGCCGAGAAGCGGCTCCTTGACCGGGTTGTGGCCATGGCCGGCAAGCAGCCGGACCTGTCGCCAGATCCTAAGGAGTCAGAAGCTCAGGGCTTTTTCCAGCCGGCCAAAGAAACCAAGAGGATACCCTTGGACCCGGAGCACCCGGAGAGGTTCGCCGTCATAGGAGCTCGCCTTGACAGCAAATAGGAAAGCGAGCTCGTCAATTTCCTCCGTGAGAATCGGGACATCTTTGCATGGTCTCCCCAGGACATGCCGGGTGTTCCGACGGATTTTGCCGAGCACAAGCTACATGTCAGAGCAGATGCAAAACCAGCCAAGCAACCCCTCCGCCGCCTGTCGGAGGAGAAGAGAGGAATTGTTGGTGAAGAGATAGCCTGGCTTCTAGCAGCCAGCTTCATCATGTTAGTGTTCTTTCCAGAGTGGCTTGCCAACCCAGTCCTTGTACTGAAGAAGAACAACAAATGGCGCATGTGTATTGACTATACCAGCCTAAACAAAGCTTGCCCAAAAGATCCGTTCGCCTTGCCTCGGATTGACCAAGTGATAGACTCCACAGCCGGATGCGAGCTGCTGAGTTTTTTGGATGCTTACTCAGGGTACCACCAGATCAAATTAAGCCCGGCCGACCGCCTGAAGACCGCCTTCATCACGCCATTCGGAGCCTTCTGCTACCTGACCATGACGTTCGGCTTGAGAAATGTCGGTGCCACATTTCAGTGTTGCATGCAGAAGTGCCTCCTCAAGCAACTCGGGAGAAATGCCCATGTTTATGTGGACGATATTGTGGTGAAGACGGAGAAGCGTGGTACCCTCTTGGAAGATCTCAAGGAAACTTTTGATAATCTGTGTTGTTTTCAAATCAAACTCAACCCAGAAAAATGTGCCTTTGGAGTACCAGCCGGCCAGCTCCTCGGTTTCCTCATCTCAGAACGCGGCATAGAGTGCAACCCTGTCAAGATCAAGGCCATCGAGAGGATGGAGAGGCCCGCCCGACTGCGAGACGTTCAGAAGTTCACCGGCTGCTTGGCATCCATCAGCCGCTTCATCAGTCGGCTGGGCAAGAAGGCACTTCCCCTGTACCAGTTGATGAAGAAAACCACTCATTTCGAGTGGAACGACAAGGCGGACGAGGCTTTCCTCGAGCTCAAGAAGATGTTGACCAGGCCGCCCGTTCTGGCCGCTCCGGCTGCCAAAGAGCCCATGCTTCTTTACATCGCCGCCACCAGCCGGGTGGTCAGCACAGTCATGGTGGTAGAGCGCCAAGAAGACGGCAAGGCACAGCCGGTCCAGAGGCCCGTGTACTACTGGAGTGAGGTGCTGTCAGCCTCCAAGCAGAACTACCCCCACTACCAAAAGTTGTGTTATGGCATGCATTTTGCTGCCAAGAAGCTCAAGCCATACTTTCAAGAGCATCCCATCATGGTTGTCTGCACCGCCCCGCTTGCGGAGATCATAGGCAGCAGAGACGCATCGGGCCGGGTGGCCAAGTGGGCCATCGAGCTGGCCCCCTACACCATCTTCTACCATCCCCGCACCGCCATCAAGTCCCAAGCACTAGCCGACTTCCTCGTCGACTGGGCCGAGACCCAGTACCTGCCACCAGCTCCAGACTCCACTCATTGGCGGATGCACTTTGATGGCTCGAAGATGCGCACCGGTTTGGGAGCCGGCATCGTCCTCACCTCTCCCAAAGGCGACAAGCTCAGATACACGCTGCAAATCCATTTTGCCGCCTCCAACAATGTGGCCGAGTACGAGGCACTAGTATACGGACTCCGGCTGGCCAAGGAGATTGGCATCCGCCGGATTCTGTGCTACGGTGACTCCGACTTGGTGGTCCAACAGTCGTCTGGCGACTGGGACACCAAGGATGCAAACATGGCAAGCTACCGCTCCCTCGTCCAGCGGATCAGCGGATATTTTGACGGGTGCGAGTTCCTTCACGTGCCACGGGCCGACAACGAGCAAGCAGATGCCCTGGCACGGATCGGCTCCACCCGGCAAGCCATACCAGCCGGCGTGTCCCTTCAGTGCCTCCGCAAATCGTCTAGCAAGCCTTCCCCAGAATCAGAATCCATCTTCGTGCCGGCTGCCCCCGAAGCAGTCGGATCCGACTCGGGGGCTGCAGCAGCCGGCCCAGGGACTTCGGCAAGCGGCACAGGGACTGCAGCAGCTGCACCCGGCCCGGGGACTTCGCAACCCGGCCCGGGGGCTGCGGCAGCCGACCCGGGGACTTCGGCAAGCGGCACAGGGACTGCAGGAGCCGGCCCGGGGACTTCGCAACCCGGCCCGGGGACTCCACAACCCGGCCAGGCGGCTGCGGCAGTCGGCCCGGGGACTTCAACGACACAGCGAGACGCCGCCGACCCCACCCCGCCACCTCCCAACCCAACCGCCCTAGTCTCAGTGGCCGTAATGACGGTGGATGAGGTCGAAGCACCATCATGGGTGCAGCCCATCCTCAAATTTCTGGTGAGCGGAGAGCTGCCAGCTGATGAGATCTCGGCCCGGCAGGTACAACACCGGGTAGGGGCTTACACGATAGTAAACAGAGAGCTTGTTAGGCGCAGCGTGACCGACGTCTTCCAACGCTGCGTCGAACCAGAGAAGGGCAAGGCAATCCTCAGAGACATACACCAAGGCGAGTGCGGCCACCACGCGGCTTCCAGATCCCTTGTCGCCAAATCTTTCCGCCACGGTTTCTTCTGGCCGACTGCTTTGGAGGACGCCAAGGATCTGGTCAAGAAATGCAAGGGGTGCAAGAAATTCGGATCCAAGCAACACCTGCCGGCTTCTGCACTGAAGACCATCCCCCTTCCCTGGCCCTTTGCCGTCTGGGGGCTGGACATGGTGAGCCCGTTCAAGACGGCACGCGGTGGCATGACCCATCTGCTCGTCGCCATCGACAAATTCACCAAGTGGATTGAATAAAGCCAATCAAGAAACTGAATGGCCCGACTACTGTGACCTTCGTCGTAGATATCACCGTCCGGTACGGTGTACCGCACAACATCATCACTGACAATGGCACTAACTTCGCCAAAGGCGCCTTGGCCCGTTTCTGCGCGACGCAGGGCATCCAACTGGACTTAGTGTCCGTTGCCCATCCGCAGTCAAACGGCCAAGTCGAGCGAGCAAACGGCCTCATCTTATCCGGCATCAAGCCCCGATCGGTCGAGCCACTGGAGCGCTCGGCCGACTGCTGGATCGACGAGCTGCCGGCCATCCTCTGGAGCCTCCGCACCACCCCGAACAAATCAACTGGTTTCACTCCCTTCTTTCTCGTGTACGGGGCCGAGGCCGTCATCCCAACTGACATCGAGTTCGACTCGCCTCGCGTCACCATGTACACGGAGGCGGAGGCGAAGGAAGCACGAGAAGACGGCGTCGATCTGCTGGAAGAGGGCCGGCTGTTAGCACTCAGCCGGTCCGCCATCTACCAGCAGAGCCTGCGTCGCTACCACAGTAGGAAGGTCAAGCCACGATCCTTCCAAGAGGGAGACCTTGTGCTCCGGCTGATCCAGCGAACAGCCGGCCAGCACAAGCTCTCGGCCCCTTGGGAAGGCCCCTTCATCATCAGCAAAGCCTTGGGCAACGACTCCTATTACCTGATCGACGCGCAGAAGCCTAGGGCGCACAAGAGGGATGATTCCGGCAAGGAAACAGAGCGCCCATGGAAGGCAAATCTCCTCCGAAGATTTTACAGTTAATGCAGTATGTACCACGCTACCTTTTGTATTAAGCGCAAAGACACCGGGTCCCTCGAAGCGCACCCGAGGGCTACCCTTTCTTATCTATGTGATAAGTTTCACGCCTGTGAATGAGTTATTTCATTCATCCGCCCGGCACCGGGTCCGACCAGTCGGCCCTGGGGCTTGCCGCCTTGTACTATGTCAGCGCTACCTGCAGTTGGACAAGTAGTGTGCCGACAGCTAAGCCCTCTCTTGCCATAGGCCGCAGCTCGTAGAGCGACTGTCTGGCTGGCAAGAGTCAAAGGCAGGAAATGCTGCCCACATGAAAAATGGCTAAGGACGAAAGCACTCACATAGGCCAAGCCGGCTCCTCGCCTAGCCGTCCGGTTGCTGAGCAGCCGGCCGGCCGGTTTCTCACTTAACTTGCTACGTTCTGAGAGGCCAAAGTACTTGCCTTCCCAAGATGGCCAAGTACCTGACCCTGCCAACAGACCGAAGAGCGGCTGTCTGGCCAGAAAGGTGGCGGCCAAGGGAAGGCAGCAAAGGAAAAAGCCAAAAGAACAGAAAGCAAGATAAGTCGGAGCTCGACAGAGCACAACCTGTGCGAGAATTAAATTATATAGCAAGAGGCCCTTGGCTAGCATTCAACAAAGTTTGAATACACCCCCAGTGGGTGGAACTGCGCGAATTTAACAAGTTTGTTCCAGAGACTACAAAAGCAGATAAGATAAGTTGGCAGCCTAGGCCAGAGAAGCAGTAGGCGGGTCCGGCAGGTTGGCGGAGTCGGCGGCACCGGCTAGTGGAGTGGCCGTTTGGCGAGTCTCGGCTTGGTCCCCATCAGCAGCAGTCGGTGCACCCGCGCGCGGCTCGTTCCTCGAGGCCCGATCGAGCTGAGGCTGGCCGTCCGCTCCGCCCTCCGGTGCGTCGTTTTCATCATCCTGGCCTTCCTCGTCCTCGCCTCCGTCGCTGGAGGCGATCTCTTTCGCCGAGTCCTCGCCGTCATCAGGGTTCAGCCCGAACCAGTCCGGTGGCACCTCGGCACCCTCCTCGTCCAGCTCGGGGAGGAAGACACCGGTCTCGGTGTACTCGGCGATCGCCGCCGCTCGACGAGTGAGCGCAGGCCCCACTGCTACCAACTCTTCCATGGCCTCCTGCCGGAACGTGGCCAACTGGGCTAGGTCCAGCCCAGGGTACCACGCCTTGACGAACTCCAAGGCCCCTCGGGCGCCTGCCCGAGCGGAGGAGCCCTTCCAAGCTTCGAAGCGGCCGATTGCCGCCTCCAACCAGTCGGCGGTCCGACTGGGGGTGCGTGGGGCTTGGCCGCCTGGCCAGAGGGCGGAAGCCAACTGGGACCCGGTGCGCTGAAGGTGGCGGAGCAGACGGTGAATCGGCTGCAAGCGTGTCCGGACGGCCAGGAGCTGCTCGTTCATGTTTCGAGGCGCGTCGAGCGGGATCTCCACTCCTTCCCTCCTACGCTGGTCGCGCCGCGCCTCAATGGCCTGGCTGACGGCGACGGCATGCCCAGGAAAGAAGTCTACACAAAGAAAAAACAAAGATCAGAAGTCGGAAGCCGACTCTCGATGCAGTCGGCAGCTATTCCAAAGAAAGAAGTTTACCGTCGATCATAACCTCAATCTCGCCGTAACCAGCGGCGAGGATTGCCTCCTTCTCGACCCACTTTGAGCGTTCGGTCTCAAACTCGGCCTGAAGGGCGCCTTCCGCCTCCTTGAGTTTCTGGAGCTCTGCCTTGTGCTGATCCGCCTGGTCCGCCAACTTCTTGGCCAGACGGTCGCGCTCCAGGGCCGCCTTGCTGCACTCCGCCTCTTTGGCGCGTAGCTCGGTCTGGACTTCGCCCAGGTGCTGATGTAGAGTGGTGTTGGCTCCTGCAAAAATGAGAAAGAGAAGACAAATCAACAAAGTTGACCAAAAAGAAAAGTGGTCGCCGAAGGATCCGGCCCGACTGCTCAGCAGTCGGCCTGAATCTCGGGGGCTACACCCAGCGGGTGCGCTGACGCGCCCCCGCGAGGAAGAAGACGGAATGCTTACTTCGGCTCTCGGTCAGGTCGGCGGTCCGCTTAGCCAGCTCCTGAACCTGGGAGTTCAAGGCGGCCGCGCGGATGTTGTGGTAGTCCTACAACAAAGACAAAGAAGAAAAAACAAGTTAGCACTCGAAACTTATCTTAAAGTTTCGAGCCGCCTGCTCAGCAGCCGGCCCGGAACTCGGGGGCTACACCCAGTGGGTGCGCTGGCACGCCCCCACGGAAGAGTGCAAGAATCAAAAGAAAAAAACAAAGGAAAGAGGCGTACCCGGACGACCGTTCGCGTCGCCAAGAACGCCTTCGTATACTGTTGAAGGGCGGCACTTTGGGCCTGAAGCTGGGCTTGAACGTCCTGCGCGGCCTTGTTCAGCAAGCCCGTCCCGCCCCCAGGCGTCCATTCTGGCGGGACAACACTGGTGGCCTCTGCGTCTGGGGTCGACGAGCTTGCGGCCCTGATCTCCTGCGCCCGTGGCGCCGAGGCCGCCTTCACCGCCGGTGGCACGTCAGACCGACTGCCTCGGGCCTCGGCAGTCGGCGCTTGCGGGAGCACCTCCGCCCCCGGGACGATGGCATCGCCTCTTCTCCTCTCCATGATCGGCTGATCGTTGCCGGCCCCTCCGATCGGTGCCGGGTTCTCTGGCGCTGGCGGCACTACGCGCAGCGGGATGACGAGTTGCGGAGTTTGGCCGCGTGCGGCCTCTTCCGCTTGCGCCTGGGCGGCCACGTCCGCCTGGGCCTTGGCTGCGGCGTCCGCCTGGACCTTAGCCGCAGCAACGGCTTGGGCCTTGGCCGCCGCGTCCAAGTCCGCCTGCGCCGCCTTGGCCGCCTCCGCCTCCTCCTTCTGCCGTTCCGCCACCTCCCGCTCCTCGCGCACCTCCCGCGCGTTCCTCTCCGTCGCCTCCCGAAGGTCGGCAAGCGGGTCCACACGACGGGTGTTGGCGGAGCCTTCCGCCGCCTGGATCACTGAAGCAGCGGCAGACCGCTCAAGAGAGAGTGGGGCCCTGTTCAAGCAAGGCAAGAGGAAACTCAGAAAGAGTTTGCAAGAAAGAAGAAAAAAAACGCAACCAAGCACTTACGCGGACACCATCGGGGGTTGCCTCGGGGTTTTCTGGAACTGGGCCGCCTTCGCGGCGGCCTCCTGCTGCTTGGTCACGGCGGCCGTGTTCTTGGGCTTCTTCGGCCGGCTGCTGAATAGCAACGAGCCGGCTCTACGCTTTTGTGCGTCGCCTGGTGCAGTCGGCGCGGCCGAGGAGCTCGCGCCCGCCTTGTCGGTGCTGTGCGGGCGGCGTGGCTCGTTCTGGTCCTCATCATAAACCGGCCAGTCCTCGAGGCCGCCTCCTCCTCCGGAGCCGCCTGCTCCACTGCCGCCGCCTGTGGCGTCGTCCTCCTCCATGGCGGCCGCCCCCAAGTCGGGGTCTTCCATGTCGCTCCTCGTTCGGTCCGGCATATACTGCTGACCTGGATCCAGAGCGCCGGCAGCCGACTGGGCCGGGAGGACCTGCACCATGGCCGACTGGTCAGACGGAGAAACAAGAGCTCGGACCAGCCATAGAGAAAGAATTATAAGACTCACCCCAGGCGGCGGATGTGCGCGGTCATACGGCCGCTTGCCGAACCGCCAATCCGTCTCCGATAGCTTATAGTTGGAGATGTAGTTGACCAACCGGGCCACCTCCACGTCCGGCAGCTACCATGTGCACATCCGGCACGGGTCCCGACGCCCGCTCCTGCAGCTGACAATGTGAGGCCGGGCTTGGAGGGGAAGCACTCGGCGCGTCACGAAGGCGGCCAGCAGGTCCGAGCCCTTCAGACCCTCTGACTCCGTCATCACCTGAAGTCAGACGAGGGCGGCGGAGGAGGCGGCCGATAGGGAGCTCGGCTTGTACTGCCAGTTGGCGCGCGGCTCGACTGGCGGCCCGGCCACGTAAGCTTGCAAGTTGATGTAGTCGCTCGTCGGATGGATATTCTTGACGTAGAAGTAGGACTTCTGCCACAGCTTCGCTGACTGCAGCAGAGAGATGGGTGGGAAGAGGTTCCCAGTGCCCGGGCGCCGCACCGCCACATAGGCTCTGCATTGAGCCACCTGGCCCTTGGCGGCGGTGCCGAGTTTGAGATAAAAGCACTCCCCCAAGAGCTCGAGGGTGGGGAGAGTGCCGAGGTACCCTTTGCACATGGTGACGAAGGCGGCCAGCAGCACCACCGTGTTTGGCGTGAGGTGGTGCGACTGGACTCGATAGAAGTCAAGGAAGGAGCGGAGGAAGCCGCTCGCCCGAAGGCCGAAGCCGCGAAGAAAATGGGACCGGAAGACAACGCGCTCATCGCCCTCCGGCGCCGGCGAGATTTCCACCTCGGGAGGGACGCGTACCTGCATGTTCGTCTCCCGGGGCAGCCGCCGTGTTTGATGAAGGAAGGAGAGGTGATCCTCATGGACGTTGGAGCCGTACCAGTCGCCGGCTCGTGAGCGCGCCATGGACGAAGGATTTCGTCGTAGGCACGGCGCGGTGGCGAGCGGGCAAGGCTGCGACGGAGCGAGGAAGCCGCAGCGAGAAAATGCTCGACGACGGTGGGCTGCGGCAGCGCTTCGGCGGAAGGAAAGGGCGCTGCGACAGCGAAGAAGGTGAAGAGCAGCGAGGGGAGAGGAGGGCGCGCGTGCATCTGCCGCCCTCCTCTTCCCCCTACTTATAGCCCCAGGCTGCGAAGCCGAGGGGGCGGGAGCGTGGGGGATCGTGGGATTAACTACGCCCACTCCCCCACGATCCCATGATTGCGGCGCCCGTAAAGGCGTGTATTAACTGCCGCGGAAGCCCAACCGTCTACCTCGGCCGCAGCGGATCCGCGCGCGTGCCGAGGCACTGTAGCGGCGGGCCCCAGCCTGCGGCGATGTCCTGTCGCGCGTGGGCTGGCAGGCCGGCTTGACCTGCTAACGCCACATGGCCGACAGGCGCGGGCGGTGAGTCTGACGTCTGGCTAGCGTGCCACCTGGTCCCCACCACGACGCTTCGAAATCGCCAGGCGGCCTGCCTGGTCGCGGCCGACACCTACCAGTCGGCACTTCGGAAGATGGATGAAACAAAATACCGGACGACCCAGAGTATGAAGCTGCTGAGGCTTCTCGCCCCTTCAGCCGTAGCGCCCCACCAGCTTCGGGGACTACTGTCGGAGTAAATGACCACGGGTAGCCTCATCAGCTCCCCTTGGTATTTCAAGACATCGGGGCAGGCTGCGCCCCTCAAACATCAAAGACAAAGGACCGCCTTCCTGGGGCCGGCTGGTCCAGGCGGCCGGTTGCCAGGAGGTGGCGGAGCCTAGAAGACGGCCATGAAGTGGGCCGACTCCTAGCGGGCGGCTTCCTGGGAAGCCGGGTCCTAGCAGGCGGCCCCTCGCGCCCTCAAAGTTAGCGCCAACATAAACGTGACGAGACAAGGCATGGCCACAGTACAAGCCTGCCACCCCCGAATCCAGGGCAGAACGTGGCCACAGTACAGCGTACCAAGTGGACACCCCGCGCCCGATGCGGCACTGTTGCCATGCTGCTCATGACATCACCCATGGCAGAAGAAGCCATGCTCCCAGGACGGGCGGTCAGTACGGCCCGCAGGCTGCGGGCCCTACATGTCCGTGAGAAGCCAGAGGGCGGCGAGCCCTGACCAGTCGGCTCAGGGGAGGCCGACTCCTAGCAGGCGGCCCTCCCGCTCCCTCGAAGTATGTGCGCCATTAACCAGATGTGACGGGGTGTGGCTACAGTGAGCACCCGCCAGGCGGCAGGACTGTATCCACAATCCCCCTGACGAGGCCTCCATCATCAGGAGCGATGCTACAGCATAAAGCAGTCAACATGGCCCGCAGGCGGCTGGCCCTACCTGTCAGCTGAGATCACGGCAGTCAGCGGGACCCATCAGGCGGCGGGCCCCTACGGTCGGCGAAGAAGCCGGCAACAAGTGACTCCGACAGCCGGGTCCCGCATCTGGCCGAATTACCATTGCACCCCTGGGGGGTAGGCCTATATAAACCCCCCAGGTCGCCCCATGCAGGGGGGTGGAACCTCGATCGAGCACCCAAAATCACCATACACACACGCAGAGAGAGAGGGGAATAGAGTTAGCCTTGCCTTTCTTCCTCCTCTAGCCAAACAGCTCAAGGAGCAAGCTTGTAGCTACTTGTTGAGGTAGTGATCATGCGGAGACCCCGCAGAGCAGGACTAGGGGTGTTATCTCCTAGGAGAGCCCCGAACCTGGGTAAGATCCGCAAGCGTACGCGGTCTCGCTCACTCCCGCCTCTAGAGCCCAGCGACGTACTTTTGTCCCCATCCACGATAAGCTACCCCCTGGCATATGTCGCACGATATCCCCGACACTATGGTTGGAATAGAGTATGATGATAGGGGTAAATATTGAGAAGACAAAAACAGAAAGAAAGTCTCACATCAACGCGACTAATCAACGTGCTATGGAGATGCCCATCAATTGATGTCAACGCGAGGAGTAGGGATTGCCATGCAACTGATGGACTAAGAGCTATAAGTTTATGAAAGCTCAATATGAAAACTAAGTGTGTGTGCATCCAACTTGCTTGCTCATGAAAACCTCAGGCATTTGAGGAAGCCCATTATCGGAATATACAACCCAAGTTCTATAATGAAAAATTCCCACTAGTATGTGAAAGTGACAACATAGGAGACTCCCTACATGGAAAACATGGTACTACTTTGAAGCACAAGTGTGGAAAGGATAGTAACATTGCCCCTTCTCTCTTTTTCTCTCATTTTTTTTCTTTTTCTTTTTTTTATTTTCTTTTTTTTGTTGGGCTCTTTTTGGCCTCTTTTTTTTCGTCCGGAGTCTCATCCCAACTTGTGGGGGAATCATGGTCTCCATCATCAATTCCTCATTGGGACAATGCTCTAAAAATGAATATGATGATCATCACACTTCTATTTACTTACAACTCGATACTAGAACAAAATATGACTCTATATGAATGCCCCTGGTGGTGTACCAGGATGTGCCATGATCTAGCATGGCAAAGATATCAAAAATCAGACCCGCCATGAAAATATCATGCTAGCTATCTTACGATCATGCAAAGCAATATGACAATGAATGCTCAAGTCATGTATATGATGATAATGGAAGTTGCATGGCAATATATCTCGGAATGGCTATGGAAATGCCATAATAGGTAGGCATGGTGGCTGTTTTGAGAAAGATATAATGAGGCTTATGTGTGATAGAGCGTATCATATCATGAGGTTTGGATGCACCGACGAAGTTTGCACCAAATCTCGAGGTGAGAAAGGGCAATGCATGGTACCGAAGTGGCTAGCAAATTGTGGAAAGGTAAGAGTGCATATAATCCATGGACTCACATTAGTCATAAAGAACTCACATACTTATTGCGAAAGTTTATTAGCCCTCAAAGCAAAGTACAACTACGCATGCCCCTAGGGGATAGATTGGAAGGAAAAGACCATCGCTCGTTCCCGATCGCCACTCATAAGGAAGACAATCAATAATAAATCATGCTCCAACTTCTTAGTATAACGAGAGACTATACGTGCATGCTTCGGGAATCAGAAACCTTAACACCAATATTCTTACTAAACCACAATCATTCACTAGTACCTCCCTCATATTACCATCTCTATATCGCAAAACTATTGCAAGGAATCAAACATATCTTACTCAATGATCCACAAGTTTTATGTAGGATTTTATGACTAACCATGCAAATGACCAATTCCTGTTGACTCTCTAAACAGATATAAGTGAAGCATGAGAGTTTAATTCTTTATACAAAATATTTGCCCACACTCTAATAAATATAAGTGAAGCAAAAGAGCATTCTACAAATAGCGGTTTCCTATGTGTAGAGAAACAGACAATCCAAACTTCAAATGATATAAGTGAAGCACATGAAGCATTCTATAAAGCCATACTCAAAAGATATAAGTGAAGTGCAATGAGTATTCTATAAATCAACCAAGAACTATCTCATACCAGCATGGCGCATAGAAGAAAAAGGAAAGATAAGCACAAAATATGCTCCAAGAATTTGCGTATATCAAGTGACGAATAAAAATATAGCTCCAAGTAAAATTACTGATGGTCGTTAGAACAAAGAGGGGATGCCTTCCGGGGCATCCCCAAGCTTAATTGCTTGGGAGTCCATTAATATTACCTTGGGGTGCCTCGGGAATCCCCAAGCTTAGGCTCTTGCCACTCCTTATTCCTTCATCCATCGTGATCTCACCCAAACTTGAAAACTTCAATCACACAAAACTTAACAAAATCCTCGTGAGATCTGTTAGTATAATAAAGCAAATCACTACTTTAAGTACTATTGCAAACCCATTCATATTTTATTATTGCATTATACCTACTATATTCTAACTTCACCATGGCTTATACCCCCTGATACAATCCATAGATTCATCAAAACAAGAAAACATCGCAACAAAAACAGAATCTGTCAAAAACAGAACAGTTTTTAGTAATCTGAACATTGACCATACTTATGTAACTCCAAAAATTCTGAAAACTTAGAGAAAAATAAAAAATTTGCATAGCAGTACTGTGTAAAAATTTCAGAAACTTTTGACGTTCGAGTAAAAAAATGTAAATTCACGCACTACAGCCAAAGTTTCTGTTTTTGCACCGCACATACCAAACAAGCAATCTAAACATCCTAAAGGCAAATCTTGGCACATTATTTTTATAATAGAATGGATTTTTACAAGGGGATAATTAATTTTTTCGAAAAGTTTCTGTACTCAAGGTTTGCAAAGTTTCCATGGGCATGAACAAAGTTCAAGGAGCCCCCCCCCCCCCACTTCAACGGTACTCGTCTTTCTTATTTTCACTTTCCTTTTTGAACAGTTTTAGGTTCCCCTCTATTTTTTTGTATTTAAAATTTTTAAAAGCACACAACAGAATAAAATGACTCTCTAAAACTTTTGGGTTGTCTCCCTGGCAGCGCTTTCTTTAAAGCCATTAAGCTAGGCATATAGTGCTCAAGTAATTTATCCACCCGGATCCCAAGGTATATCAAAACCAATTTTAATTAACAGTGATTTGTAATTTTGTAGAGAGCTCCAAGTAACATATATCATGCAAGAACAAAGTCTAACTCTCTTCCTATGCATCGGCATGTCATAAAAGAACAATTCATGCACATCAAGTAAAGGCCAATTCAAAGTATAAGCAGTTTCTTGCAATTTTATCGTGGAAATATAGAGAGGTGAAGATGTGGTTCCTCTCTCATAATAATTGCAAGTAGGAGCAGCAAGCAGATGCATATTATATTCATCAAAATCATCATGTGTAATAGTAAAATGCAACCCATCAATATAATCCTTAATAAGCACAAACTTCTCCGATATAGTGTAGTTAGGAGAATTCAAAAAGATAATAGGACTATCATGTGTGGGTGCAATAGCAACAATTTAATTCTTAACATAAGGAACTATAGCAAGTTCATCTCCATAAGCATAATTCATATTGGCATCATGGCCACAAGCATAGCAAGCCTCAATTTCATCAAAAAGGGATATTTCAAACAAATCCAAGGGATCATAGCAATTATCATAGCATTCATCCTTTGGTAAGCACAAAGGGAAATTAAAAAATGTATGAGTTGAAGAGTTACTATCATTAGGAGGTTGGCACGGGTGATCAATCCGCTCTTCCTCCTTTTGTTCTTCGTTCTCCTCATCATCTTTTTCATCTAATGAACTCACAGTTTCATCAATTTCTTCTTCCATAGACTCCTGCAAAATATTAACCTTTTCTTGGACAGAGGAGGAGTCCTCAATATATGGTTTAACATAAGCATTATAAGAATAATTTTCATCGCAATATTTAAGTATGACTAAATTTTCAGATTTGTAAAGAGTAGCATCATACTTTGCAATCAAAGAAGCAATTTCATAAGCACCCTTAAAAGCAACAAATTCTTCAATTTTTTCAATATCATAGTGATTATAAACACCTTTGGCATACGAAGATAAGATTCCATTATCCTTAAACTCACATTGGAAGGGAAGGTGGCTTTTAGATTCTTCAGAACAACAAGTAAGACCATGTATTTCGCATAAATTCCAAGCATAGCAATGCAAATTATTCATATGATGCCATAACAGTTTCCCTTTTTGAGATAAGCGGTGTCGCACAAAATAAGCATGCTCATTTAATGATTTTCTCTCAACTAAGCTAGTTGGGTTTTCAGCACGAGCACATAGGGATCGAAGATGATCCAAGTAGAAAGCTTCAGCAGTATGATAGATTTTTGGTGGTTATTCAACCATTGGTTTAGCACGCACAACTAATTTTTTTGGTATTCTGCGTTTCCTACCCATAACTAAAGATAGAAAACAACTTAGAACAGAAAATAAAATCTACTTAGTGATAAAGCAAACAAGCACACACGAGAATATTCACCCCACTCTATTGCTCCCCGGCAACAGCGCCTGAAAAAGGTCTTGATAACCCACAAGTATAGGGGACCAATTGTAGCTTTTTCGATAAATAAGAGTGTCGAACCCAACGAGGAGCTAAAGGTAGGATTTATATTCCCTTCAAGTTCTATCGACCATCGATACAACTCTACGCACACTTTAATGTTTGCTTTACCTAGAACAAGTATGAAACTATTTTGTAGGTGATAGGATATGTTTGCACGGATAAAACTAGAGGTACTTAGCGAGAATAAAACTACAAATAATTTGCAAGATAATAAAATTTAGTTGTTTACGAAAGAGCTTTTTGTAACAGAAGAAAAAGATTTGTCCATAGGCAATCGATAACTAGACCGGTAATCATTATTGCAATTTTATATGAGGGAGAGGCATAAGCTAACATACTTTCCGTACTTGGATCATATGCACTTATGATTGGAACTCTAGCAAGCATCCACAACTACCAAAGATCATTAAGGATAAACCCAACCATAACATTATCAAGTCCTCTTTACTCCCATACGCAACAACCTACTTACTCGGGTATGTGTTTCCGTCAGTCACGCCACCCACCATAAGCGAATCATGAACGTATTGCAACACTCTACAACGGGAATCCCTCACGCTTGCGCGAAACGGAGGGTGATACGTCTCTGTCGTATCTATAATTTTTTATTGTTCCATGCCAATATTATACAACTTTCACATACTTTTGGCAACAATTTATATGATTTATTGGACTAACATATTGATCCAGTGCCCAGCGCCAGTTCCTGTTTGTTGCATGTTTCTTGTTTTGCAGAATATCCATATCAAACAGAGTCCAAACGTGATAAAAATTTACAAAGATTTTTTTTGGAATATATGTGAATTTTTGGAAGAAGAATCAAAGCATGACGGTGCTCGAGTGGCCCACTAGGCACCAGGGCGCGCCAGGGGGTGCGCGACGCGCCCTGATGGGTAGTGGGCACCTCGTAAGGAGGTTGCTGCCCTTCTTTCATCGCAAGAAAGATAATTTATGGATAAAAATCCCCTCAAAATTTGAGCCCAATCGGAGTTACAGATCTCCGGGAATTTAAGAAACGGTGAAAGGCCAGAAAACAGGAATGCGAAACAGAAGATAACAGAGAGAGAGATCCAATCTTGGAGGGGCTCTCGCCCCTCCTCTGCCATGGAGGCCATGGAACAGAGGGGAAACCCTCCTCCCATCTAGGGGGGAGGCCAAGCAAGAAGAAGAAGGAGGGGGCTCTCTCCCCCTCTCTCCCGGTGGCGCCGGAGCGTCGGCGGGGCAAGGATCGTGATGGCGATCTACATCAACAACCTTGATACCGTGAACACCAACTTTCTCCCCCTCTATGCAGCGGTGTAACCTCTCTATTCCCGCTGCAATTCTATACTTAAACATGGTGCTCAACACTATATATTCTTATCCAATGATATGTGGTTATCCTATGATGTTTGAGTAGATCTGTTTTGTCCTATGGGTTGATAGATGATCTTGATTGGTTTGAGTTGTATATTTTACTTTAGTGCTATCCTACGGTGCCCTCCGTGTCGCACAAACGTGAGGGATCCCCGTTGTAGGGTGTTGCATTACGTTCATGATTCTTTTATGGTGGGTGGCTAGAGTGACAGAAGCTTACGCCCGAGTAAGGGGGTTGTTGCGTATGGGATAATGAGGAGTTGATACTTGATGCTATGGTTGGGTTTACCTTAATGATCTTTGGTAGTTGCAGATGCTTGCTAGAGTTCCAATCATAAGTGCATATGATCCAAGTATGGAAAGTATGTTAGCTCATGGCTCTCCCTCATATAAAATTGCAATAATGATTACCGGTTTAGTTATCGATCACCTAGGGACAAATAACTTTCTTGTGTGACAAAAACATTTCTACTAAACTACTAAGTTTATTATCTTGCAGTTTATTCATAGTTTTATCCTCACAAATTACTTCTATTTTTATTCTTGTTCTAGGTAAAGCAAACATTAAGTGTGCGTTGATACGTCTCCAACGTATCTACGTATCTATAATTTTAGCTTGTTCCATGCTGTTATATTATCATTCTTGGAAGTTTTATAATCATTTTATAGCAACTTTATATCATTTTTTGGGACTAACCTATTGACATAGTGCCCAGTGCCAGTTGTTGTTTTTTGCTTGTTTTTTACTTAGCAGAATATCAGTACCAAACAGAGTCCAAACGCAGCGAAACTTTTTAGAGAATTTTTTTGGACCAGAAGACACAAGATGGGCCAAAGAAGTACCAGAGGGGAGGCCCAACGGGAGCACAACCCCCCAGGGTGCGCCCAGGAGCCCAGGCGCGCCCTGGTGGGTTGCGCCCACCTCGGTGGCCTCCCGCACCGCCTCTTCGTCCTATAAATACCCAAATATTCTAGAAACCCTAGGGGAGTCGACAAAACGCAATTCCAGCCGCCGCAAGTTCCAGAACCATGAGATCCAATCTAGACACCATCACAGAGGGGTTCATCATCCTCACTGGTGCCTCTCCGATGATGCGTGAGTATTTCATCATAGACCTACTGGTCCGTAGGCAGTAGCTAGATGGCTTCCTCTCTCTTTTTTTATTCTCAATACAATGGTCTCTTGGAGATCTATATGATGCAACTCTTTTTTGCGGTGTGTTTGTTGGGATCCGATGAACTTTGAGTTTATGATCAGATCTATATCCTTGAATATTATTTGAGTCTTCTTTTGATCTCTTATACGCATGATTATTTTGTAGCCTCGTATTTCTTCTTCGAATCTTTGGTTTAGTTAGGCCAACTAGATTGATTTTTCTTACCATGGGAAGAGGTGCTTTGTGATGGGTTCGATCGTGCAGTGTTCTTTCCTAGTGACAGAAGGAGCAGCAAGACACGCATGTATCGTTGCTATTAAGGATAACAAGATGGGGGCTATTCCTACATGAATAGATCTCGTCTACATCATGTCATCGTTCTTATTGCATTACTCCGTTTCTCCATGAACTTAATACACTATATGCATGCTGGATAGCGGTCGATGTGTGGTGTAATAGTAGTAGATGCAGGCAGGAGTCGGTCTACTAATCTTGGATGTGATCCCTATATATTGATCATTGCCTTGGATATCGTCATAATTATTCGATCTTCTATCAATTGGCCAACAGTAATTTGTTTACCCACCGTGTGCTATTTTGTTGAGAGAAGCCACTAGTGAAATCTACGGCCCCCGGGTCTATTCTTTATCATATTTGCTTTGAGATCTATTTTTATTCGCTTTTATTTTCAGATTTATTATTCCAAAAACCCAAAAATACCTTGCTGCACTTTTTTATAACTTTTTTTATTTCGTGTTTTATCGAGATCTATTTATCCAAACTACACAATTTTTATACCGTCAACTTGACAATTTCTAGCACCGTAACCCGTAGAGGGATTGACAACCCCTCATAAGCGTCCGGTTGCAAGTATTTGTTCTTTGTGTGCAGGTACCGTTTAGATAGTGTTGCTTGGTTCTCCTACTGGATTGATACCTTGGTTTCATAACTGAGGGAAATACCTATCGTAGTTGTGCTGCATCATCCCTTCCTCTTTGGTGAAATACCGACGTAGTTCAAGCGACATCAAAAGGAATTTCTGGCGCCGTTGCCGGGGAGACATCATCAACATCTATCAGGTTCCTAATCACAAATGTCATCTCCTTGCAATTTACATTATTTTCCATTTGCCTCTCATTTTCATCTCCCCCACTTCACAAAAATTTGCCGTGTTATTCGCCCTCTTTTTCGTTCGCTTTTTCTCGTTAGATCTGTTTTTGTGTGCAATTTTGTTTGCATAGTCATGATGCCTCAAAGAAAATATTATGATGTTCTTTACCCCAATATTTTGCTTGAAATTGAGAAAAGTACTAAGGAATATATGACTACACAATTTGAGCAGAATAAATATTTTACCGAAGAAGTCAAGGAACACTCTGTTGTGTTAGATGCTATAACTAAACAACTTGATGATATTAGTAGAGAAGTTTGCAATCTCCAATCCAGGTATGCTCATGCTGAAAATTTGCTAGGCAAAATATCCGATGCGCAAGCTACCCTAGTAAATCAAATGGCCGCGAAGCCAATTTCTTTAGAAGATAAAAATGATGAAGATCTTAAAATGATTGGTGTTTCTTCTATTGATTCCTTGTTTGGTAAAATTAAAATTGATGATAAAGGGACTGAAGAAGAGTCAACTTAAGTTAGAAGGCATCCTGACAATTTGGAGGGTGAAAATCTTGATGAAAAAATCGATAAAAGTGGGTTTGGAGAGGTCAAAACTTTAATTAGTGACGTGCCCACTCTTTTGGCTTACAAAGACTTTAATTATGATAATTGCTCTTTGCTTGAATGTATTTCTTTGTTGCAATCTATGATAAATTCACCCCACGCTTATGAACAAAACAAAGCTTTTACTAAACATATTGTCGATGCCATGATGAAAGCTTTGGAAGAAAAATTGGAATTAGAGATTTCGATTCCTAGGAAATTGCATGATGAATTGGAACCTACTATCAAAGTCAAGATTAAAAATTATGAGTGTTTTGCTTTATGTGATTTGGGTGCTAGTGTTTCCACAATTCCGAAATCTTTATGTGATGTGCTTGGTCTTACCGATATTGAAGAATGTTCTCTTAATTTGCACTTGGCGGATTATACTATTTAAAAGCCTTTGGGAAGAATTAATGATGTTCTTATTCTTGCAAATAGGAATTATGTGCCCATAGATTTTATTGTTCTTGATATTGATTGCAATCCGTCATGTCCAATTATACTTGGTAGACCGTTTTTACGTACTATTGGTGTCGTGATTGATATGAAAGAAGGCAATATTAAATTTCAATTTCCACTAAGAAAGGGTATGGAACACTTCCCTAGAAAAAGAATTAAGCCACCATATGAATCAATCATGAGGGCATCCTATGGATCAAAAACTAAAGATGACAATACTTGAATCTATGCATTATGCCTAGCTAGGGGCATAAAACGATAGCGCTTGTTGGGAGGCAACCCAACAAATAAAATTTATTTTTGCCTTTTTATTTCTGTTCTTGAGTGTTTTCAAAATTATGCGTATGTTATGATTGTTTTTTTTATGTTTTAATTAGTGTTTGTGCCAAGTAAAGCCTTTGGGATAGCTTTGGTAATAGTTGATTTGATCCTGTTGGAAAACAGAAACTTTTTCGTCCAGTAACAGAATTTTAAAAATTCATAAAAGGGACTAAAAATTCTGAATTTTTTACACAGGATTTATGTAAACATTTTATATGTTTTCCTAATTTTTCCGATTTTTTGGAGTGAGATAAATATGAGAAAAATTCGCATATTTACAGTCTATTCTGTTTTTGACAGATTGTGTTTTCATTGCATTGTGTGCTTATTTTGATGAATCTATGGATTGTATCGGGGGGTATAAGCCATGGTAAAGTTAGAATACAGTAGATATAATGCAATAAAAAAATTGAATGGGTTTTCTACAGTACTTAAAGTAAAGATTGGTTTTTCTTATACTAACTGATCTCACGAAGGTTTTGTTAAGTTTTGTGTGATTGAAGTTTTCAAGTTTTTGGTGAGATCACGATGGATGAAGGAATAAGGAGTGAAAAGAGCCTAAACTTGGGGGTGCCCCATGACACCCCAAGTTAATATTCAAGGAGAACCAAGCAACTAAGCTTGGGGCTGCCCCGGAAGGCATCCCCTCTTTCTTCTAACGACCATCGGTATTTTACTTGTAGCTATATTTTTATTCGTCACATATCATGAGTTTTGCTTGGAGCGTCGTGTATTATATGAGTCTTTGCTTGTTTTTATTTCTATTTTGTCACAAGTATCCTTGCTGGACACACCTATTTGAGAGAGCCAAAATTATGCTATGATTTGTTACAATTGCTCTATATGCTTCACTTAAATTATTTGAGCTATGGAATTGCTCTAGTGCTTCACTTATATCTTTTTTAGCATGGTGTTCTTTAATATTTGTGAAGAAATGCTCTCATGCTTCACTTAGATTTATTTGAGAGTTAGTAAATTTTTGAAGAAATTCTCTCATGCTTCACTTATATTATTTTGAGAGACGAATTTTTTTTGCTCATGTTCTTCACTTAGATTTGTTTGAGCTTGTCAAAAGCAATTGCAATATATTAAACTAGTCCCAAAGTGATAGATATTCAAGAGGGATATAATAAAAACTTTCATGAAGATCATTGAATAAAATAAACTTGATTCTTTGTAATAGTTTTGAGATATGATGATAGTGATATGCGAGTCATGTTGGTGAGTAATTATGCTTTAGTAAGAATATTGGTGTTAAGGTTTGTGATTCGCTACGCAAGCACGAAATTCAATAGTTATGCAATGAAATTAAATCCTACTTGTGGTGCATTATTTGGTGTTAGTTATGCTTAACGCTCGCTTATGTGATTTTTCGTTTCTTGGTTGGTTGCTTCTCAATCGTTTTGCTAGCCTCCACTTGTACTAAGTAGAAATACTACTTGTGCATCCAAAATCCTTAAACCCAGTTTTGCCATATGAGTCCACCATACCTACCTATATGCGGTATTTCCGTGCCATTATAAGCAAATTTGTATGTGCCATCTCTAATTTTCAAAATAAATTTCCTTTTTATGTGCATGTACCGCTCATGAAGCGGTAGGGGGTGGCCAATATTTTCCATGCTAGATGTCTTATTCTCAAGATGAGTGTTTATTCACTTGTCATTGCACGAGAGTGCGGCGGTAATAGGGATGCATAGTCCCAAAATGAAAAAGAAATTTACTTTATGTTGTCAAATAATAAATTCCTTGGAAAGTGTTGGTATGGAAGGCACCTGTGGATATAGCTAGCCATGGATTGTGAAAGAATGGTGGAAAAAGGAATAAACTTTATTTTCTGTTTGGGAACCGCCTATGATATATCTAGCATGGAAAGTGTTGGGAATTACTCGGTCATTTTCATTGACGGGAAAAGTATGCCTCTCAAAAAAATTATCTCTCAGTTTAAGCTTTGAGCTCTGGCACCTCTACAAATCACTACTTCCCTCTGCGAAGGGCCTATCTATTTACTTTATGCAATTTTTATTTTTATTTGAGTCTCCATCTTCTCTTATAAAGCACCAACTAAGGGGCACTATGATCATACTTGACCATTGGATGTAGGTAATATGCGAGTGTGTTGCATGAATGGATCAATGATTGAGCATGATGGGCTAGGGATAACTTTCTTTAGTGTTGATATTTTGAAAGACATGGTTGCTTATTGATATGCTTGAGTATTGAAATCTTCATGTCAAAACTAGACTATTGCTTTGAACCATATAAAAGTCCAAATGTCCATGCTACAAAACAAAAGAATATGTGATGAACATGTTAGGCAGCATTCCACATCAAAAATTCTGTTTTTATCATTTACCTACTCGAGGACGAGTAGGAATTAAGCTTGGGGATGCTGATACGTCTCCAACGTATCTATAATTTTTGCTTGTTCCATTCTGTTATATTATCATTCTTGGATGTTTTACAATCATTTTATAGCAACTTTATATCATTTTTTAGGACTAACCTATTGACATAGTGCCCAGTGCCAGTTGCTGTTTTTTGCTTGTTTTTTACTTTGCAGATGGGCCAAAGAAGTACCAGAGGGGAGGCCCAAGAGGAGCACAACCCCCCAGGGCGCGCCCTGGTGGGTTGTGCCCACCTCGGTGGCCTCCCACACCGCCTCTTCACCCTATAAATCCCCAAATATTCCAGAAACCCTAGGGGAGTCGACGAAATACAATTCCAGCCGCCGCAAGTTCCAGAACCACGAGATCCAATCTAGACACCATCACAGAGGTGTTCATCATCCTCATTGGTGCCTCTCCGATGATGCGTGAGTAGTTCATCATAAACCTACGGGTCCGTAGGCAGTAGCTAGATGGCTTCTTCTCTCTCTCTTTTTTGATTCTGAATACAATGGTCTCTTGGAGATCTATTTGATGTAACTCTTTTTTGCGGTGTGTTTGTTGGGATCCGATGAACTTTGAGTTTATGATTAGATCTATATCCATTAATATTATTTGAGTCTTCTTTTGATCTCTTTTATGCATGATTATTTATAGCCTCGTATTTCTTCTTCGAATCTTTGGTTTAGTTAGGCCAACTAGATCGATTTTTCTTGCCATGGGAAGAGGTGCTTTGTGATGGGTTCGATCGTGCGGTGTTCTTTCCCAGTGACAGAAGGGGTAGCAAGACATGCATGTATCATTGCTATTAAGGATAATAAGATGGGGGCTATTCCTACATGAATAGATCTCGTCTACATCATGTCATCGTTCTTATTGCATTACTCCGTTTCTCCGTGAACTTAATACACTAGATGCATGCTGGATAGCGGTCGATGTGTGGAGTAATATGCAGGCAGGAGTCGGTTTACTAATCTTGGACGTGATGCCTATATATTGATCATTGCCTTGGATATCATTATAATTATATGATCTTCTATCAATTGCCCAACAGTAATTTGTTTACCCACCATGTGCTATTTTGTTGAGAGAAGCCACTAGTGAAATCTACGACCCCCTGGTCTATTCTTTATCATATTTGCTATGAGATCTATTTTTATTCGCTTTTATTTTCAGATTTATTATTCCAAAAACCCAAAAATACCTTGCTGCACTTTTTTATTACATATTTTATTTCGCGTTTTATCGAGATCTATTTATCCAAACTACACAATTTTTATCCCTTCAACTTGACAATTTCTGGCACCGTTACCCGTAGAGGGATTGACAACCCCTCATAAGCGTCGGGTTGCAAGTATTTGCTCTTTGTGTGCAGGTACCATTTGCATAGTGTTGCTTGGTTCTCCTACTGGATTGATACCTTGGTTTCATAACTGAGGGAAATACCTACCGTAGCTGTGCTGCATCATCCCTTCCTCTTTGGGGAAATACCGACGTAGTTCAAGCGACATCATGCGTAGAGTTGTATCGGTGGTCGATAGAACTTGAGGGACTATTTGTTCTACCTTTAGCTCCTCATTGGGTTCAACACTTTTATTTATCGTAAAAGGCTACAAACGGCCCCCCTATACTTGTAGGTTATCAAGACCTTTTTTTGGAGCCGTTGTCGGGGAGCAATAGCGTGGGGTGAATATTCTCGTGTGTGCTTGTTTGCTTTATCACTAAGTAGATTTTATTTTCTGCTCTTGTTTTCTATCTTTAGTTATGGGTAGGAAACGTAAAATACAAAAAAAATAGTTGTACCTGCTAAACCAATGGTTGAAGAACCACCCAAAATCTATCATACTGCTGAAGCTTTCTACTTGGATCATCTTTGATCCCTATGTTCTCGTGCTGAAAACCCAACTAGCTTAGTTGAGGGAAAATCATTAAATGAGCATGCTTATTATGTGCGACATCGCTTATCTCAAAAAAGGAAACTTTTATGGCATCATATTAATACTATGCATTTCTATGCTTGGAATTTATGAGAAATATATGATTTTACTTGTTGTTCTGAAGACCCAAAGAAACACCTTCCCTTCCAATGTGAGTTTAGTGATAATGGAATCGTATCTTCTTATGCCAAGGGAGTTTATAATTACTATGATGTTGAACAAATTGAAGAGTTTGTTACTTTTAAGGGTGCTCATGAAATTGCTTCTTTGATTGAAAAGTATGATATTACTCTTTACAAATCTGAAAATTCTGTCATACTTAATTATTGCTATGAAAACTATGCTTCTAATGCTTATGTTAATCCATATATTGAGGACTCCTCCGCTATCCAAGAGGAGACTAATATTTTGCAGGAATCTATGGAAGAAGAAATTGATGAAACTATGAGCTCATTGGATGAAAAAGATGATGAGGAGAGCGAAGAACAAAAGGAGGAAGAGTGGATTAGCTACCCGTGCCCACCTTCTAATGAGAGTAACTCTTCAACTCATACATTATTTAATTTCCCTTCGTGCTTACCGAAGGATGAATGCTATGATGATTGCTATGATCCCGTTGATTCTTTTGAAATATCCCTTTTTGATGAACTTGATGCTTGCTATGCTTGTGGCCAAGATACCAATATGAATTATGCTTATGCAGATGAACTTGCTATAGTTCCTTATGTTAAGAATGAAATTGTTGCTATTGCACCCACACATGATAGTCCTATTATCTTTTTGAATTCTCCAAACTACACAATATCAGAGAAGTTTGCACTTATTAAGGATTATATTGATGGGTTGCGTCTTACTATTACACATGATGATTTTGATGAATATAATATGCATGTGCTTGCTTCTCCTACTTGCAATTATTATGAGAGAGGAACCACATCTTCACCTCTCTATATTTCCAATACGATAAAATTGCAAGAAACTGCTTATACTATGAATTGACCTTTACTTGACGTGCATGAATTGTTCTTTTATGACATGCCGATGCATAGGAAGAGAGTTAGACTTCATCATTGCATGATATATGTTTCTTTGTGCTCACTACTAAATTATGAATAATTGCTAATTAAAATTGGCTTTGATATACCTTGAGATCTAGGTGAATCGATTACTTGAGCACTTTATGCCTAGCTTAATGGCTTTAAAGAAAGCACTGCCAGGGAGACAACCGGGAAGTTTTAGAGAGTCATTTTATTCTATTGTGTGCTTTTATAAAGTTTAAAACCAAAAAAAATATAGAGGGGAACCTAAAAGTTTTTCAAAAAGAAAAAAAGTGAAAGTGAGAGAGACGAGCATTGTTAATGTGGGAGCTAGCCTTGAACTTTGTTCATACCCATGGAAACTTTGTGAACCTTGATTACAAAAAAAAATTCACCAAAAATAATTATCACCTTGTACAAATCCATTGTATTATAAAAAATAATGTGCCAAGATTTTCCTTTAGGATGATTAGATTGCTTGTTTGGTATGCGCGGTGCAAAAACGGAAACTTTGGCTGTAGTGCGTGAATTACGTTTTTTACTAGAACGTGGAAAATTTCTGAAATTTTAACACAGTACTGCTATGCAAAAAATTTATTTTTTCCTAAATTTTCAGAATTTTTGGAGTTACGTAAGTATGGTCAAAGTTTAGATTGCTACAGACTATTCTGTTTTTGACAGATTCTATTTTTGATGCATTGTTTTGCTTATTTTGATGGAACTATGAAGTGTATCGGTGGTATAAGCCATGGAGAAGTTAGAATACAGTAGGGATAATGCAAAAATAAAATATGAATGGGTTTGCAACAGTACTTAGAGTAGTGATTTGCTTTATTATACTAACGGATCTCATGGGGGTTTTGTTAAGTTTTGTGTGGATGAAGTGTTCTAGGATCGAGGAGGTCTTGATATGAGGAGAAGGAGGAGAGGCAAGAGTTCAAGCTTGGGGATGCCCAAGGCACCCCAAGTAAATATTCAAGGAGACTCAAGCGTCTACACTTGGGGATCCCCAGAAGGCATCCCATCTTTCTTCAACAAGTATCGGTATGTTTTGGTTTTTGTTTTGTTCACGTGATATGTGTAAATCTTGGAGCGTCGTGTGCTTTTTATTTTTCTTTTAATAATGCACCATGCTGGTATGAGATAGTCCTTGGTTGATTTATAGAATGCTCTTTGCACTTCACTTATATCTTTTGAGTATGGCTTTATAGAATGCTTCATGTCCTTCACTTATATCATTTGAAGTTTGTGTTGCCTGTTTCTCTTCATATAGAAAACCTTTATTTGTAGAATGCTCTTTTGCTTCACTTATATTTATTAGAGCATGTGCAAGTCTTTTGTAGAAAGAATTAAACTCTCATGCTTCACTTATATCTATTTAGAGAATCAAGAGGAATTGGTCATTCACATGGTTAGTCATAAAATCCTACATAAAACTTGTGGATCACTGAATATGATATGTTTGATTCCTTGCAATAGTTTTGCGATCTAGAGATGATAATATGTGGGAGTTACTAGTAAATAGTCATGGTTAGTAAGAATATTGGTGTTAAGGTTTGTGATTCCCGAAGCATGCACGTATAGTCTCTCGTTATGCTAAGAAGTTGGAGCATGATTTATTATTGATTGTCTTCCTTATGAGTGCCGGTTGGGGATGAGCGATGGTCTTTTCCTACCAATCTATCCCCCTAGGGGCATGCGTAGTAGTACTTTGCTTTGAGCGCTAATAAACTTTTGCAATAAGTATGTGAATTCTTTATGACTAATGTGAGTCCATGGATTATACGCACTCTTACCTTTCCGCAATTTGCTAGCCTCTTCGGTACCGTGCATTGCCCGTTCTCACCTCGAGATGTGGTGCAAACTTCGCCGGTGCATCCAAACCCCGTGATATGATACACTCTATCACGCATAAGCCTTATTATACCTTCCTCAAAACAGCCACCATACCTACCTATTATTTCATTTCCATAGCCATTCCAAGATATATTGCCATGCAATTTCCACCATTCTGTTTTTATGACTTGAGCATTCATTGTCATATTGTTTTGCATGATCGTAGGATTGCTAGCATGATATTTTCATGGCTTGTCCGTTTTTTGATATCTTTGCTATGCTAGATCATTGCACATCCTGGTACCGCCAGAGGCATTCATATAGAGTCATACTTTGTTCTAGGTATCGAGTTGTAATATTGAGTTGTAAGTAAATAGAAGTGTCATGATCATCATTATTCATTATTAGAGCATGTCCCAGTGAGGAAAGGATGATGGAGACTATGATTCCCCCACAAGTCGGGATAAGACTTTGGACAAAAAAAAGAAAAAATATGAAAAAGTGAGGCCAAAAAGAGCCCAAAAAAAGAAAAAGAAAGAGAGAAAAGAAGAAAAAAAGAGAGAAGGGGCATGCTAATTCCACATTTTTTTCTTCAAAGTAGCACCATATTTTTCATATAGAGAGTCTCCTATGTTGTCATTTTCATATACTAGTGGGAATTTTTTATTATAGAGTTAGATGCACACCCACTTAGCTTCCATGTTGAGCTTTCATACACTTATAGCTCTCAGTGCATCCGTCGCATGGCAATCCCTACTCCTCGGATTGATATCAATTGATGGGCATCTCCATAGCCCGTTAATTAGCCGCGTCAATGTGAGACTTTCTTATTTTTTGTCTTCTCTATGTTTACCCCTATCATCATACTCTATTCCACCCATAGTGCTATATCCATGGTTTGCGCTCATGTTTTGTGTGGGAGTTGAAATACCTGAAGTGCGTTAAAAAGTATGAACCAATTGCTCGGCTTGTCATCGGGGTTGTGCATGATAAATACTTTGTGTTAAGAAGATGGATCATGACAAGACTATATGATTTTGTAGGGATAGCGTTCTTTAGCATTGATATTTTGAAAGACATCATTGTTTGTTGGGATGCCTGAGTATTGATGTCTTTATATCAAATTATAGACTATTGCTTTCAATCACTCGTGTCTTAATATTCATGCCATGATTAGATATATGATCAAGATTATGCTAGGTAGCATTCCACATCAAAAAATATCTTTTTTTATCATTTACCTACTCGAGGACGAGCAGGAATTAAGCTTGGGGATGCTGATACGTCTTTGCCGTATCTATAATTTGTTATTGTTCCATGCCAATATTATACAACTTTCACATACTTTTAGCAACAATTTATATGATTTATTGGACTAACATATTGATCCAGTGCCCAGTGCCAGTTCCTGGTTGTTGCATGTTTTTTGTTTCATAGAATATCCATATCAAACGAACTCCAAACGCGATAAAACTTTACGGAGATTTTTTTTGGAATATATGTGAATTCTTGGACGAAGAATCAACACAAGACGATGCTCGAGGGGGCCACTAGGCACCAGGGCGCGCCAGGGGTTGCCCGGCATGCCCTGATAGGTAGTGGGCACCTCGTAAGGCAGTTTCTGCCTTTCTTTCGCCGCAAGAAAGATAATTTATGGACAAAAATCCCCTCAAAATTTCAGCCCAATCGGAGTTACGGATCTCCGGGAATTTAAGAAACGGTGAAGGGCCAGAAAACAGGAATGCGAAACAGAAGATAACAGAGAGAGAGATCCAATCTCGGAGGGGCTCTCACCCCTCCGCTGCCATGGAGGCCATGGACCAGAGGGGAAACCCTCCTCCCATCTAGGGGGGAGGCCAATGAAGAATAATAAGATGGAGGGGGCTCTCTCCCCTCTCTCTTGGTGGTGCCGGAGCACCGCCGGGGTAAGGATCGTGGCGGCGATCTACATCAACAACCTTGCTACCGTCAACACCAACTTTCTTGCCCTGTATGTAGCGGTGTAACCTCTCTATTCCCTCTGCAATTCTCTACTTAAACATGGTACTCAACACTATATATTATAATCCAATGATATGTGGTTATCCTATGATATTTGAGTAGATCTGTTTTGTCCTATGGGTTGATAGATGATGATGATTGGTTTGAGTTTTATATTTATTTTGGTGTTGTCCTACAGTGCCCTCCATGTCATGCAAATGTGAGGGATCCCCGCTGTAGGGTGTTGCGATACGTTCATGATTCGCTTATGGTGGGTGGCTAGAGTGACAGAAGCTTACACCCGAGTAAGGGGGTTGTTGCGTATGGGATAAAGAGGACTTGATACTTAATGCTATGGTTGGGTTTTACCTTAATGATCTTTGGTAGTTACGGATGCTTGCTAGAGTTCCAATCATAAGTGCATATGATCCAAGTACGGAAAGTGTGTTACTCATGCATCTCCCTCATATAAAATTGCAATAATGATTACCGGTTTAGTTATCGATCACCTAGGGACAAATAACTTTCTTGTGTGACAAAAACCTTTCTACTAAGCTACTAAGTTTATTATCTTGCAATTTATTCGTAGTTTTATCCTCGCAAATTACTTCTGGTTTTATTCTTGTTCAAGGTAAAGCAAACGTTAAGTGTGCGTAGAGTTGTATCGATGGTCGATAGAAGTTGGGGGAATATTTGTTCCACCTTTAGTTCCTCGTTGGGTTTGACACTCTTATTTATCGAAAAAGGCTACAAACGATCCCCTATACTTGTGGGTTATCAAAGGGCACCATAGGACAACACCAAAATAAAACATACAACTCAAACCAATCACGATCATCAATCAACCCATAGGACAAAACGAATCTACTCAAACATCATAGGATGGCAACACATCATTGGATAATAATATGTAGCATTAAGCACCATATTTAAGTAGAGATTACAGCAGGGAAAAGAGGTGTTACACCGCTGCATAGAGGGGGAGAGAGTTGGTGATGACGGCAACAAAGTTGTTGGTGTAGATCGCCATCACGATGATTGCCCCGGCTGAGGGGGAGAGAGCCCCCCTCCTTCTTCTTCTTCCTTGGCCTCCCCCCTAGATGGGAGGAAGTCCCCCCTCTCTCTCTGTGTGTGTGTGTGTGTGTGTGTGTGTTCTCTTCTGTTTCACGTTCCTGTTTTTTGGCCCTTCACCGTTTCTTAAATTACCGGAGATCCATAACTCCGATTGGGCTGAAATTTTCAGGGAATATTCTTCAGGATATTATCTTTATTGTGGCAAAAGAAGGGCACCAACCGCCTTACAGGGGCGCCACAAGCCTGCCAAGCGCGCCTGGGGTAGGGGGCGCACCCTTTGAGCTTCTGGCCCCCTCGGGCATCGTCTGCGTTGATTCCTTTTCCCAAAAATCACATATATTCCAAAAGAAATCTCCATAAATTTTTATCTCGTTTGGACTTTGTTTGATATGGATACTGCGAAAAAAACATGCAACAAACAGGAACTGGCACTGGGCAAGGGATCAATATGTTAGTCCCAAAAATAATATAAAATGTTGCCAAAAGTATATGAAAGTTGTAGAATATTGGCATGAAACAATCAAAAATTATAGATACGACGGAGACGTATCAATTTGATTCATCAAAATCAAAACAAAAAATATGTCTTTTCTACATCATTCACCTCGGCATACCGAGGGGGTCTACTCAAGAATGGTGTCCTTACGACACTTGGCCTCAAATATCCGGGCACCTGGCATTACACCTTTGAAATACTCCTCGGGCACACGATTTTTCCCTTCTGGTCTAGCCACAACCATCACCTCTGGCTTCACCCCTGGGTAATGCATCTTTACAGACACGTATGCCTGTCGAGCACCCTCCAGACAAGCCAAACGCTTCCATTGTTGGATGCGGGGCCTTGTTTTTTGAAGCCTCTGGGCCAAGCCAAAGAAGCTGCTCGGCAGCGACTCCGTCAGCCACAAGGTGGTGTAGAGGTCTTCCATGGCAGGCCTGGCCACTCGGTGCAGCTCCATAAAATGCTTCATCTAATCATTGAGGAGAGGCGGACATGATGACGCTTGAAATTGTGCCCAGAACGCCTTCTTATCGGAAGCATCTTCGCATTCGACAAAGTGCTGGCACACCTTAGCCACACTCTTCGGGAGGTCCGCAAAGGCACCTGATACACACCAGAGTTTCGTAAGCTCGGTGAAGCGGCCACCACCGAAGACACACTGCACTAAAAATGGCTTACCAATGGCTACCGCCGAGATTTGGCGAAGTTCCTCATGATCTGCCCTCGCTCGTATCTGAGCCTCTTTCTGCGCCATCTCGAGCCTCTTAAGCCCAGCCGCGTGTTTCTCCTTGTCAGCTTTGAGGGTATCCCGCCCCACGAACATACTCTCTAAGTCTTTCTCCACCTATAGTATCCGAGCTTGATCTTTCTTCCGAGCATCTTGCTCAGCAGCAAGCTCGGCACGGAGGGCCTCCATCTCGGTTGCCATAGCTAGAAGAAAAATCAAGACATACATATCAGTATTAGAGTTGTCATAAAACAACAAATACAGCTATGGTATTGTATCTTACCTTGTGCTTTCTCCATTTTCTTCTTTATCAGTCAATGTTCTCTTTGGACCGCACTAGCTTTTGGTTAAGCTCTCCCAACTCTTTTGAATTGGATGCCGAGGAGGAGGCAACATCCTACAAACAATCCAGTCAGACTCCAGACAATGATTTTGATCCTCTCATCGGACATATTGCCCGGCAAGACTCTCGGGGGCTAATCATGTTAACTTCGGATTTGAAATTTGAAATCTGGAGGTCAACCCCTAAGTCAGTTAGTTAAACTTACTTAGGGCTCGGGGGATACTGTAAGCCACGCTCTTAAAAAGCATAACGTATTACCAAACAAGTCTTTGGACGAAACTCTCTTAGGAGTAATCCGTCAAGGGCTACTGGGTGTGTTGGGTGTTAATCTTGAAATATTGCAGCTCCACAAACCGATGAAACATGAAAATTACATACCTTGAAACCTTTCAAGGGGCTCATGAAAGCCTTTAGAATTCTGGCCTCTATGGACCAGAACTGATTATATGCCGCGCTAAGAATGGCGCGGTGCTCAGGGCGAATCAAGGAGCTCTGTAGAGCCTCCTGTATCTCTCTCTGCCACCTCTGGACGGGGGACTGAGTATCTTCGGCCCCGTACCTCGCTGGAGAGATGATAACTGTCTCCATACGACTTGATGGCGCTGGAGCTTCATGGACCACGGATTCTGGGCGGATGTGCACGGTGTTGGAGATACCCTAACATACAAACCAATTATGTGGAAAAGGATTTGTTGGACGCCGGTCTCAGAGCATCGAGTCCCTCTCACTTGCTTTCATTTTTTACTTTTGATTTTCAGACTTTTATACCTTTTGAACGAGAAGTCCAAATTAAGTTATGTTTTCATTTTCTGTTTATCGTGACGAGAGATTTCAGATAAGACCCATCTTGAATGAATTTTGATGAATTTCGAAAACAAATATTAAGATTCAACTCTTGAAAGTTAGTACGAGTGACCGATAAGGTCACATTTTTTGTGCCTACAACCAAAAAAAATCTCTTAAAGTTTAATTTGTGAAACTTGGTAAGAGCGAGCGAGCAAATTTCAGAAGAAAAATCGTAGGCTTCAACAACTAAAACTTAAAACTTCCCGTGCCCACATGCGGGATACAACTACTTCATGAATCGTGAGGCAATCGAGCGGTCGGGCAGAGCTTGGCAGGTGCGCCCCCCCCTTCGCACGTGCGTGCCCCTGCCAATTGTGGGACAAACCTACATGACAATGTTACCAAGAACAATGCTACATCTACAAATGTTTTTAGTTGGACATAAGTGGAAAAGTGGGGCCCATGACCCACCATGAAATTGGGGGGGGGGGAGGGGTAGTATGGTCAGAGGAGGGCCGTACATTTTTTCGTATAAATCGTTCATATGTCTAGGATTATTGATGTTTGTCGTACCATATATGACTCTATACCGAACCAACAAGTAACACGGTTAATGTTTATCCGCAAGGTGGCAGCTGATATTCCCTGACTCATTGATGTGGCATGGCCCCCTCTGCTTCGTCTGTTGCTCCAGTGACGGGAAGGTGCGGGGACCCTAGGGCTTCGATCTGGTGGTGGTAGGATTAGGAATAAATATAGATTTGTAGTTGATCAACAGTGACAAGACAATGGCATCATCATTATCGTGGAGTAAGGTCTCTCTGCTTCACCCTCATTCTGGTGGTGTGCCTTATTATCATTAGGTGTGGGTGTAGGATTGTGTGTCTTTAGATTCATTTCTTCGGGTCTGGCTTTCTTTTCTGCTTGTTTGTGTCGGTGTCGTTATCCTACGGATTGAACACCATGATTTTGCATTTTCATCCTCAAGCTCTAGTTATGAAAATTGAAGGTTGGCCAGCCACGGACTTATTGGAGAGTGTGTGAAATTTATGTTCCAGACTTCGTCTATCCAAACCTGGGGCATTCTACATACTGATATGTCTCCAACGTATCTATAATTTTTTATTATTTCATGCTATTATATTATCAATCTTGGATGCTTTATCTGCATTTTATGCTATTTTATATCCTTTTTGGGACTATCCTATTAACCCAATGCCCAGTGTCAGTCCCTGTTTTTTTGCTTGTTTTTGGTTTTCAGAAAAAACACTACCAAACAAAGTCCGAACGCGATGAAACTTTATGATGTTTTTTCTGGACCAGAAGGGACCCTAGAAGGTTTGGGAGGAGGCCATAGGACGTATGGGAGAGGAACAAGCTCATAGAGCGCACCCCCTGAGCTTGTGACTCCCACGCAACTTTGTTTTACCTAATTCCACCTTTATAAATTCCCACATATTCCCAAACCACCCACCTGAAACCCTTTTTTTGCCGCCGCAAGCTTCTGTTCTTCCGCGATCCCATCTGGAGGCCTTTCCTGGTACCCTGCCAGAGGGGGGGATCAATCTCAAAGGGCTTCTACAACATCCTTGCCGCCTTCTGATGATGCATGAGTAGTTCACCACAGACCTACGGGTCGATAACTAGTAGCTAGATGGCTTATTCTCTCTCTTTGATCTTCAATACAATGTTCTCCTTGATCTTCTTGGAGTTCTATTTGATGTAATCTTATTTTGCGGGGTGTTTGTTCGGATCCGATGAATTGTGATTTTATGAACAGATTATTCATTGAAAGTAATTGAGTCTTTTCTGAACTTTATTACGCATGATTGTAATAGCTTTGTATTTCTCCCCGATCTATCCGTTTGGTTTGGCCAACTAGATTAATTTATCTTTAGTGGGAGAGGTGCTTTGTAATGGGTTCAATCTTGCGGTGTCCTCATCCAGTGACAGAAGGGGTAGCGAGGCACGTATTGTATTGTTGTTATTAAGGGTAAAACGACGGGGTTTATTCATATTGGTTGGTTTACTTTGTCTACATCATGTCATCTTGCTTAAGGCGTTACTCTGTTTGTCATGAACTTAATACCATAGATGCATGCTGGATAGCGGTCGATTGGTGGAGTAATAGTAGTAGATGAAGGCAGGAGTCAGTCTACTTGTCTCAGATGTGATGCCTGTATACATGATCATTGCCGTGAATTCATCATAACTATGCACTTTTCTATCAATTGCTCAACTTTAATTTGTTCACCCATTGTATGCTATGTGTTCAAGAGAGAAGCCTCTAGTAAAAACTATGGCCCCGGGTCTACTTTTATCATATTATAAAAACCAAAAATACCTTGCTGCAATTTATTAACTTTAATTTATTTTTGCAATTTATCTATCTACCTATACAATATTTGATCCTTGCAAGTAACGAGTTCAAGGGGCTTGACAACCCTCTTGTCCATGTTGGGTGCAAGTATTTGCTTTTGTGTGTGCAGGTGTTGTTCATGAGGCTTTGCATGATTCTCCTATTGGTTCAATAAACCTTGGTTCTCAATGGGGGAAATACTTATCTCTACTGTACTGCATCTCCCCTCCTCTTCAGGGAAAATCCCAACGTAGCTCACCAGTAGCAGGAAGAATTTCTGGCGCCGTTGCCAGGGACACATCATCAAAACCTATCAAGTACCTTCACTCAAACTATCAATTACTTGCTCTACTTTTTTTCCTTTGCCTCTCTTTTTTATCTCCCCCACTTCCCATAAAAATCAAAAACATAAAAATATTTTGTTTGCTTGTTTGCCTACTTGAAGCAGCTATCATCTCTGAGTTTGAAATAGTTAGTTATGTTCCCGTCACTAGTACGAAACCTTTTGATCATCAAGCTATACTTTTGGAAAATGAAAATATTAAAAGGAGTTTTGATGAAGTTGCTAAATAAAAGCTAGGTAATCTTGCCGATGATGATCCTGATAACGAAGAACCCACTATTATGCGTACTAGAAAACTTCGCATAGGTAGTGGTAATATTATTGGAAAAGATATTATTTAGGATTTCTTTACTTGTGCTGGCACGTTACCTATGTTAGGAGGATCAGTTATTAATAAAACTACTAGTCTTGCTAATGCCATGTCTTTGCTTATGGTTGTATCTGAAAGACAATTTGTGCATATGCATCCTGCTATACAAAGGATACTTCTAGAATTCTCAAACATTGATGATCCTTCTGTTAAACGCATAGCCACTATATTTCTAGCTTATGAATTTGGCCACATCATAAGGAGACAAGAGAAATATTTTCTTACTACAATATAAATAGTGAGTGTCCTCCTATAGAAGAAATTCTTTATAATCAGGAGGAAATAAGGATATTACAATCTCCAGATTATGCTGCTTACAATGAGAATCTTAGGAAAAAGGTTCCCCCATCCGTTTTACTTGATAAACTTTCCAAACATAATGATAATTTTGCTGTACAAAATAATATATTAGGGTGTGTGCTTAACAAAAAGGCGAAAGGAACATATTCAAAGAAACATGTATAAGGAGGAAATAGTCATCACTTACAAGGGGCCAAAGGAGGAGCCTCCTCCTCCTCCCAAACTTGACCTTATGGATCCTTACCCTATTAAATTTAGCCCTTTTGATTATTTTCGCTTACCTCTTAGGAATCTTGCTGCTGAAAGAAGGGAGTATGATACGAACATGGATGATCTCCCTTACTTTTATTACAATACTTGAAACAATGCCTTACGCCTAGCTAGGGGCGCAAAACAATAGCGCTTATTGGGAGGCAACCCAATAGTTATCTTAATTTTTTGTTTTACTTTTTGTTTTGGTGTGTTAACACAATTATTGCTAATGTTATGATTGTGTTTTTATGTTTTAGTTAGTGTTTGTGCCAAGTAAAGCCTTTGGGATGATTTAGATGATAGTTGACTTGATTCTGTGAAAAACCAGAAACTTTTGCTCTCAGTACAGGAATTACTAAAATTCACTAGAACGTGGTTTTGATCTAATCTTTTTACAAATGATTGATATACGAATTGACCATGTTTTCCTAATTTTTTAGAATGTTTGGAGTTGCAGAAGATGCTTATTCAAATCATTATAGACTGTTCTGTTTTAGACAGATTCTATTTTCTATTGCATAGTTCGGTTGTTTTGATGATTCTATGGATTATATCGGGGGGTATAAGTCATGGAGAAGTTAGAATACAATAGCTATTATGCAAGAATAAAATATGAATGGGTTCATAACAGTACCTAAAGTTTATGATTTGTTTATTATACTAAGGTTCTCATGAGGTTTCTGTTGAGTTTTGTGTGCTGAAGTTTTCAAGTTTTGGTTGAGATCACGATGGATGAAGGAATACGGGGCGGCAAGACCCTAATATTGGGGATGCCCAAGGCACCCCAAGGAATATCCAAGCATCTAAGCTTGGGGATACCCCGGAAGGCATCCCCTCTTTCGTATACAATCTATCGGTATGTTACTTGGAACTACATTTTTATTCATCACATAATATGAGTTTTGCTTGGAGCGTCTTGTATTATAGTCTTTAGTTTGTTTGCATTTTAGTTTGCCACAATTATTGTTTGTTGGACACACCTTTTGAGAGGGACACACATTTATTCATGATTTGTTAGAATACTCTATATGCTTCACTTATATCTTTTGAGCTAGGCAGTTGCTCTAGTGCTTCACTTATATCTTTTAGAGCATGACAACGGTTATATTTTATAGAAATAGTTCCAGTCTAATGCTTCACTTAAATCTTTTTGAGAGTCTAATAAATAGTAATGGCAGTTTGCACGGGTTATAAGACTAGTCGATAAAGGATAGGTATTCAAGGGGGGTATAATAAAAACTTTCATGTAGATCACTAAATATGAAGTGTATGATTTAATGATATTGATGTCGTAATATGAAAGGATATGGGTTCATGATCATTGATTAGTAGAAATATTGGTATTAAAGCTTGTTATTAACTTCTCATCTAAGTGTTGTTCATGTCATGGTGGGGAGCTTTGAGCATTTGTATTTCTGATTGAAATCATTGAGTGCTGTTATAATCAGATGCACGCTATGGTTGACTCCTACCAACCAATTCCCTAGGGGCATGCGAGTAGTACTTTGCTTTGAGGTCTAATAGGCTTTCACAATAAGTATGTGAGTTCTTTATGACTAATGTGAGTCCATGGATTATACACACTCTTACCTTTCCGCAATTTTCTAGCCTCTTCGGTACCGTGCATTGCCCTTTCTCACCTCGAGAGTTGGTGCAAACTTCGCTAGTGCATCCAAACCTCGTGATATGATATGCTCTGTCACACATAAGCTTCCTTTTATCTTCCTCAAAACAGCCACCATACCTACCTATTGTGGCATTTCCATAGCCATTCCGAGATATATTGCCATCAACTTCCACCGTTCCGTTTTCATGACATACGTGTTCATTGTCATATTGCTTTGCATGATCATAGAGCTGACACAGTATTTGTGGCAAAGTCACCATTCATCATTATCAAACATGTTATGCTAGATCATTGCACGTACTGGTACACTGCAAGAGGCATTCATATAGAGTCATGTTTTTAGTTTTATCGAGATGTAATATTGAGTTGTAAGTAAATAAAAGTGTGATGATCATCATTATTAGAGCATTGTCCCAGTGAGGAAAGGATGATGGAGACTATGATTCCCCCATAAGTCGGGATGACAATCCGGATGATAAAAGAGAGACCAAAAGATCCCAACAAAAAAATGAGAGAGAAAAAGAGAAGGGGCAATGCTACTATCCTTTTCCACACTTGTGCTTCAGAGTAGCACCATGTTCTTCATATAGAGAGTCTCCTGAGTTATCACCTTCATATACTAGTGGGAATTTTTCATTATAGAACTTCGCTTGTATATTTCAATGATGGGCTTCATGAGCAAGCAAGTTGGATGCACACCCACTTAGTTTTCGTTGAGCTTTCATACACTTATAGCTCTTAGTGCATCTGTTGCATGGCAATCCCTACTCCTCGCATTGATATCGATTGATGGGCATCTCCATGGCCCGATGATTAGCCGCGTCGATGTGAGACTTTCTTCCTTTTTTGATTTCTCCTTATTGATCTCTATCACCGTATTCTATTCACCTATAGTGCTATAACCATGGCTCACGCTCATGTATTGTGTGGGGTTGAAAATGCTGAAGCACGTTAGAATGACGATCCAATTGCTTGGTTTGACACCGGGGTGCTCATGATTTATATTTATGTGGTGAAGGCAGAGTCATGCCACGCTAACATGATAATTGAGTGGGGATAACATTCGTTAAGGATCGTATATTTTGAAAACACAATGATTATGCTTCTTATGTTCATGCATATTATTATGTTGATATTGTTACTTCATCGTTTCTCAGTATTTACACCGTAAAGAGATTACATGATACACATGCTAGGTAGCACTCAACATATAAATTTTGTTTCTATCATTTACCAACTCGAGGATGAGCATGAATTAAGCTTGGGATGCTGATACGTCTCCAATGTATTTATAATTTTTTATTGTTTCATGCTATTATATTATCAATCTTGGATGCTTCATCTGCATTTTATGCTATTTTACGTCTTTTTTGGGACTAGCCTATTAACCCAGTGCCTAGTGCCAGTCCCTGTTTTGTTGCTTGTTTTTGGCTTTTCAGAAAAATTAGAACCAAACAAAGTCCAAATGCGATGAAACTTTATGATTATTTTTTTGGACCAGAAGGGACCCTAGAACGTCCGGGAGGAGGCCATAGGACTTACAGGAAAGCCACGAGCTCACAGGGCATGCCCCCTGAGCTCGTGACTCCCACGCAACTTTGTTTGACCTAAATCCACCTCTATAAATTCCCAAATATTTCCAAACCAACATAGAGCCACCCGAAACACTTTTCCGCTACCGCAAGCTTCTGTTCTTCTGCGATCCCATCTGGAGGCCTTTTCTGGTACTCTTGTGGAGGGGAACTTGATCACAGAGGGCTTCTACATCATCCTTGCTACCTTCTGATGAGCATGAATAGTTCACCACAGACCTACGGGTCCATAGCTAGTAGCTAGATGGCTTCTTCTCTCTCTTTGATCTTCAATACAATGTTCTCCTCGATCTTCTTGGGGTTCTATTTAATGTAATCTTCTTTTCCGGTGTGTTTGTTGGGATCCGATGAATTATGGGTTTATGATCTGATTATTCATTGAAAGTAATTGAGTCTTTTCTAAACTTTATTATGCATGATTGTTATAGCTTTGTATTTCTCTCCGATCTATCCGTTTGGTTTGGCCAACTAGATTGATTTATCTTTAGTGGGAGAGGTGCTTTGTAATGGGTTCAATCTTGTAGTCTCTCACCCAGTGACAGAAGGGGTAGCCAGGCACGTATTGTATTATTGTTATTAATGGTAAAACGACAGGGTTTCTTCATATTTATTGGTTTACTTTGTCTACATCATGCCATCTTACTTAAGGCGTTACTCTGTTTGTCATGAACTTAATACCATAGATGCATGCTGGATAGTGATCGATTGGTGGAGTAATAGTAGTAGATGCAGGCAGGAGTTGGTCTACTTGTCTCGGACGTGATGCATGTATACATGATCTTTTCCGTGTATACGTCATAACTATGTGCTTTTCTATCAGTTGCCCAACAGTAATTTGTTCACCCACCATATGCTATGTGTTCGAGAGAGAAGCCTCTAGTGAATACTATGGCCCCAGGTCTACTTTTATCATATTATAAAAACCAAAAATACCTTGTTGCAATTTATTTACTTTTATTTTATTTTGCAATTTATCTACCTACCAATAAAAGATTTGATCCTTGCAAGTAACGAGTTCAAGGGGCTTGACAACCCTCTTGCCTGCGTTGGGTGCAAGTATTTGCTTTTGTGTGTAAAGGTGCTGTTCACAAGGCTTTGCCTGATTCTCCTATTGGTTCGATAAACCTTGGTTCTCACTGAGGGAAATACTTATCTCTACTGTACTGCATCTCCCTTCCTCTTCTGGGAAAATCCCAATGCAGCTCACAAGTAGCACATACCCTCTATGGTGTTTTCTTCCCCTGGGCTACGACTTGCTACGCAAATCACGATCGTTGGCATATTTTGGTCTCTATCACTGACTTTCTGTCCACTTCTTCTACAAGATTCTATGTTTCGACCAGTTTACTCCGCTCAAACCGAGGCCCAAAGGCGGTAATGAGTCTTGCTCGTGACGTGTCTCTTGTGGATGCGGGAGGAAGAACAATTTGTCGCGCTAGGCATCTAGATCTATTTCTAATTTTGTATGGGTGTTTTTGGATGGATGTGAATGATTAAATCAAAATTAAATTCACATTTTAAGAAAATAAGAGGAAAAGGTTTTTGCGCACTTGAAAGTGCAACTAATCCCCGGGTGGTTTTGGTAATTCATAACAACATATATCTCATTGAACTAATATCCATTAAAGATAAATATTTCAGGATGTTCAATGATTGGCATGGCATGAAATAGAGAGGTGGACCCCTCAAAATGCTAAGGGCAAGGATTTGCAAAAGCTCAAGACTCTTCATTTTTGTTTAAGTGATCCAAGATCACACTGAGTCCATAGGAAAGTCAATACTATTAAAAGGGGATGAGGTGCTACTTAATGATCTTGTTGCTCAAGTGCTTAGTGATATTGCTCCAAAAACCCTCAGCCACTTTCTCTATCCACATATGTCCAAAACCAAATTTCCAACTCGGCCCCACCGATATTTCCATCCGGAGCCACCAAGTTCATCTAGACTTAGCCACTGCCAAAACCCTACCAATTCGGTCTTACCGATATGGATCTCGGTCCCACCGAGATAGCCTTGCCAGCGCTCTGTGACTTGGTGCATTCACTTCGGTCCCACCGAGATGTTGCAATCGGTCCCACCGAGTTGGCTTGACTGATTCTCTGTTGCTTGTTGCTTCACTTCGGTCCCACCGAGATGATGTAATCGGCGCCACCGAGTTGAGGTTTGCCCTAATCCCTAGCACATCAGTGCCACCGAGTTGTTCCAGTCGGTCCCACCAAGATTCCTAACGTTCATATTTTTGCACAGATCGGTGCCGCCGAGTTTTCCGATCGGTGCCACCAGATGGGTCAAAAGTGCATAACGGTTGGATCTTGTGTGGAGGCAATATATACCCCTCCACCCCTTCTTCCTCAGTGAAGAGAGCCATCAGAACGTGCCTACACTTCCACCATTCATTTTCTGAGAGAGAACCACCTAATCATGTGTTGAGATCAAGAGATTCCATTCTACCATTTGAACCTTGATTTCTAGCCTTCCCCAAGTTGCTTTCCACTCAAATCCTTCTTCCACCATAGCCAAATCTATGAGAGAGAGTTGAGTGTTGGGGAGACTATCATTTGAAGCACAAGAGCAAGGAGTTCATCGTCAACACACCGTCTATTACCTTTTGGAGAGTGGTGTTTCCTAGATTGGTTAGGTGTCGCTTGGGAGCCTCCGACATGATGTGGAGTTGAACCAAGAAGTTTGTAAGGGCAAGAAGATCGCCTACTTCGTGAAGATCTACCCAAGTGAGGCAAGTCCTTCGTGGGCGATGGCCATGGTGGGATAGACAAGGTTGCTTCTTCGTGGACCCTTCGTGGGTGGAGCCTTCCATGGACTCGCGCAACCGTTACCCTTCGTGGGTTGAAGTCTCCATCAACGTGGACGTACGATAGCACCACCTATCGTAACCACGCCAAAAATCTTCGTGTCTCCATTGCGTTTGCCTTCTCCAAACCCTTCTCTTTACCTTCATATGCAATGTTTTACATTCCGCTGCTATACTCTTAGAATTGCATGTGTAGGTTGATTGCTTGACATGTCATAATTGCTAAAATCTGCCGATAACTAAAATTGGGAAAAGGAAAGATTTTTTTGGTCAAGTAGTCTAATCACCCCCCCTCTAGACATACTTACGATCCTACAACACAGGAGCACTACTCGACCAGCTATAGCTGCAAGACAATACAAGCACATGCAACAACGACAACCAGCTAAATCACCCTCCCCCATTGCAAGGATAATCCGATCACCTAGGAAGGGCGATCTCGCCAACTGTCAAGAGTGTTTCCTTCCACTGTCGTCCTCATGCAGCTCCCCTCGGTCATTGGTGGTGAGGGGGATCGCCGGATCCACGTGTACGGATCGTGTAGCTTTAGGTTTTAGTCCCTATTAGCTTAGGTTTTCGGGTCGTTCATCGTATTGGCTTCGGGGGCGGCGATGACAACGTTGAATAAAGAAACTTCAGATCCTTCCCCGATGAGGCGATCGGCCCTATGGTTGGGTATGGATTTGGAAATCAGTATGTTCAAGCAAGGATGGCGAGGCGGCGGCGACATCCTCGTGGTGGAATTGTGTCCTAGTAGCGCGGGGTATAAACCCCGCGCTGCTAGTAAGTTGATTGTAATAGCGCGGGGTATAAAGCCCGCGCTACTACTAAGTGGTCCCCACCGTGCCCCTTGGGACATGGCATAGTAGGAGTGTAGGGTATAAACCCCGTGCTACTACTAAGTTGACAGTAGCAGCGCGGGTATAAAGCCTGCGCTGCTACTAAGTGGTCCCACCGAGATAGGCCATAGTAGTAGCGCGGGGTATAAACCCCGCGCAGCTACTAAGTTGATAGTAGTAGCACGGGGTATAAAGCCCGCGCTGCTACTAAGTGGTCCCCACCGTGCCCCTGGGACAGGCCATAGTAGTAGCGCCGGGTATAAACCCCGCGTTGCTACTAAGTACAGGATTTTTAAGAGCCCTGAAATCCCCATCTCCTCCCCCGAATCCCTCATCTCTCCCATCCCTCTCCCCTCTCTCTCCCTAGACTCTCCCATGGCGCTCCTGCCCATGCACGCCTCCTCCTCCATGGCGCCCAAGGAGACCGCCACCTCACGCCGCCGGTGTCCAGGAGCTCGTCGGTCTTCCCCCGCGCCTCCATGCCACCTCATCGGAGAACCTCACCACCGGCGACCAGCCCCGTTGCTCCCTCCATCTCCTTTCTTCTCTCCCTCGTTTCTCTTTTTCCCTCTCTCCCTCCGGTTTGACTCACCCTCCCATGGCCAGGCCCGTGCAGGTCATCGCCATGGACGACCAGGAGCTCTCTGCCTTGGCCCCGAAGAGGAGCCCCACACTGCCGCCTTGCTCTTCCCTGGATCCGGCCCCTCTCGAGCAGCCGACGTTGGATCTGGTTTGCTGCTGCCCAATCCGCGCTTCCGGCGAACCCTGCCTTCGCTGGATCGAACCGTCGCCGCCATTGACAACACGCACGAGATCGAGAAAACCTATATACTGCGTAAATACGCAGACAAAAAATAATAATTTTTGAAATTAATAGTAGTAGAGCGGGTCCCACACACGTGCCACAGATAATTAGTAGTAGCGCTGGTAACAGATGTAGTTGTAGCGTGGGGTGGCACCCGCCTTACTACTACCCAGTTAGCTGTAGCACGCTAGTAGTAGCGCGGGCACCCGCACTACTACTAGCAGTTTAACCCGCACCACTACTAGGTCTTTCCCTAGTAGTGATCTGAAAGATGGTGGATGTATTCTGGGTTCGTGATTCGTGGCTGGCAGGTATGTTTTTTCATCCTCCGACTTCTTAGTCATACGGGGGTGCCATATTTGGAGTTCGATGATGTGTCCGGCGTGTTGCCCTAGTCATATTTGTTCAACAGCAATGGCTTCACCTTCAGTGAACCACCTTGGAGGTCCACAAATCTGCATATCAGCAGCGATGAAGCCGCTTCGAGTTCGGGTGAGGAGGCCGTCATTTTCACCTTTGATGGCCGTTGTGGTGGTGCCGGATGCAAGTGATGGGAGTTGGCCAAGCTCAGGAGATTTTTCGATCTTGATTCCTTCTTGGGCTGGTGTTACTTTATGCAAAGGCTAGCGTTGTCTTGTATTAGTAGTTTTAGTTAACATGGTAGAGCCAGACACGAGCAACGCGTAATATGACTCCACTTCTCAAGTGGCCATCAACCATCACAGAATAAAGCACCCCCTCTGCCAAAGTTGGCCAAACAGCGATGGACACGAGCCATCGGTTAAATCAGCAATCACCCGTCACCATCGCAATGCCAAGTAACTACACGATTCGGTTCTTCTCCCCAAAATCCGAATTCCTGACGGCCCATTTCACTCGTTGCTCGCCGTCCGTAGACTGTACTTAATTCAACTCGGACGTCAACTAGTCCAGTTGGCCAGTTACCTACCCAGTTGCATGCAGTTCATGCATGCGCGACCGGTTAGATTAGACAGCTACTGTACCACTTGGTTGTCGTAACTTGCAAGGTTAAAGAACTTCTAGAATCTTTCAAGCAGTCCAGGTACTCGGTTGCCTTCGCTCGCAGTGAAGGAATCCCGCAGAATTTTTCAGAAACCAAGGAGCCCGGGCATCCGAAAGACGAGCGCCGCCCGTCCCACGGCGATAGCTCGTGATTCGCGGCGGCAGTGGATAGAGCACGAAGGGGGTAGCCGGCGAAAAGGCGGGTAGCCGACTTCCGTGCAGGGCCCCAGACGGCTTAACGGCGGGATCTGGACCTAACGTACCGACGGCCGCGGGGGCCTCCACGTACGCCGCCCCAACCCAACCGAACGCACCCGTGGCGGTGGGTGGTGGCATCGTCGTCGATCGTGATCGCAGCGGGAGTGCGGTCGCTGTCCGTCCGTAGCGGGCTCCGGTTCTCTGGATCGGAAAGGCCATGGGACTGCCGTACGTCGCCGGAAAATGGCATGTGTCTTACGATTAAACCGTGGTCCGTGCGGCACCCACCGTTTAGAGCTTCTCTTCAATTGGTTAGTTGTACTACGAGCATCAGATGTCGTCTAAGTGTGCCGATGTGGAATGCTCCGTAGGAATTATGCAGAGTTCTTTTTATAATAAAGGGAGCAGAGAATCCTCAGCTAAATTATATTATACTAGTATTAAGCAAATGTCAACCATTTACGGTCGAGGAAATAACATAAACACGCCGACACGGAGAGGAGATTAGAATATGATCTGCCCTTTAGGTGAAATTATAGGATCAACCCCAAAATTACATATTTAGACAATTCGAAAAATACCGATTTTTTTTTACAACATACCTATAAGGTATACCTTACAACTAAAAAAAGACAACTTCAGCTATAAATAGTGTCATCTTTGGGTGAATAGTATTTTACACTATTCATCTTTGGGTGAATATTATTTTACACTATTCACTTCTGATTTTGTCTTTTTTGTTTATGTAAGTGTAGTTCAAATTAGAAGCTGGACCTTTTGAGGTTGTACATTAAACATGAATGTTTGTCCGTAAATATTTTCAGAATTTTTTAACATGTTTTATACCTTTAAAAAGTTTGATCTCACATAATTGTGGCAAACTATTCCCTCCAAGGGTTTGTAAATAAATAAAAATTAAGGGCTCATAGTTGGCCTCGAAACTTAAAGGAAATATTATGTGGGGTGGTGGGTATGTGAGTGGACGGAGAAATTGGCAACAAATTCGACGATGATGAGCTATCCTGGAAGGGTTATAAAATAGCTAGTTCGCGTAAAAGAACATAACAGTTCATAATTTACGCAAGCATACCCTAGGCTAGGTCAGGTTTTGGTCAGGATTTGCCAAGCTCAAGCTAACCAAGCCTGGCTCAACCTGGCCCGTGGTCTAGGAAAGCTATAATTTATAGTTTTAACATATCAACGAACCATTTGGAAGTAGGTATATATCAACGAACCATTTGACATGCGTAAAGCATACGATAGAGTCCAGTGGCCTTTTTTGAAGGTGATTATGTTGAGATTGGGTTTTCGTCGAGAATGGGTGAATTTGATTATGCAATGCGTCTCAACTGTCGAATACAGAGTAAGGATCAATGCAGAGAAAAGTGAGAGTTTGAAGCCTACTAAAGGGTTGAGGCAGGGTGACCCGCTATCACCATACCTCTTTCTGCTGTGCACAGAGGGGTTGAATGCCTTGCTTACGCATGCTGAGAAGAACGGAAACATATCAGGAGTTAAAGTCTGTAGAGACGCCCCGCCAGTCACAACTCTTCTTTTTGCGGATGATTCATTGATCTAGATGAAAGCCAACCAACATAGTGCGGCGTCCCTGAAATCGGCACTAGATTTATATTGTGCGGCGTCGGGACAGCTAGTAAGCATGGAAAAGTCCAGTATTTTTTTAGTCCTAATACAACGGTAGAGATCGGAGAACAACTGTGTACAACGCTGAATATAATGACGGAGGCACTGAATGATAAATACTTGGGCTTGCGAGCAAATGTGTGTGTTGATAAAACAGACTGCTTTAAATTTCTGATTGAACGAATTGTTAAGAAAATTAGTGGTTGGAAGGAAAAATTACTGTCTGCCGGGGGGAAGGAGATCCTGCTCAAGGTTGTGATCCAAGCGATACCTACCTATGCAATGTCGGTCTTTAAAATTCCTAAATTTTTTTAAAGGAATCATTGACGCGATAGCGCATTTCTAGTGGGGAGACGAGGAGAACCAGAGGAGGATGAACTGTATGACCTGATGGAAAATGTGTGTATAAAAAAACCAAGGAGGAATGGGACTCCGTGATATCCACTGCTTCAACCTGGCTTTGCTCGCCAAACAGGCATGGCATCTTCTTGATAATCCTGATTCCTTGTGTGCTACTATTCTAAGGGCCAAGTAATATCCTGATGGCGATTTGCTGAATTCCAACCCAAAGCATGGCGCTTCTTTCACCTGACAAAGCATTATGGTAGGCATAACTTCTCTGAAACGTGGCTATATTTGGCGAGTGGGGAATGAACATAACATCAATATTTGGGAAGATGCCTGGATCCCAAATTGTGCCACTAGGAAGATTGTGACCCCTAAGGGGGGACAATTGTTATCGAAAGTGGTTGACCTGATTGACCCTACCTCCAATAATTGGGATGAGGACCTGATTAGACAAACTATGTGGCCCATTGACGCACAACGGATTCTTTGAATCCCACTTTCGCAACATGATATGACAAATTTCATTGCCTAGAGTTATACGAAAAATGGTATGTTCTCGGTATGGTCTGCTTACTCTGTGGAGTGGAATTATCAGTATGAGAGTAAACTAAAATAATCTAATGGGATGGGGCGAACCACACCTAACCCTATATGGTGTCAGATATGGAAGTTATCTTGTCCGGGAAAAGTCAAAAAAATTATATGGCGTACGTTACATGGCACTCTCCCATGTCGGCTCACACTCACTAATAGACACATGAAGGTCTCACCCTTTTGCCCTACTTGCTCTCAGGGTTTAGAAGATACGAAACACATGCTTTTCCTCTGTAGTAAAGCAAAGGAGGTTTGGAAGAGGCTAGGGATGGATGAGATCATTGATAAAGCTTGTGAGGTTGATCATGTTGGAGTGGCGATATTGGAATACCTTCTACTTCTTCCAGACCAAGATTTGAGTATTATGGGGTACCAAAATGTACGAGAAATGATAGTTATTTCAGCTTGGCATCTATGGTGGGAAAGACGGAAATTAGTGCACAAGGAATTAACTCAGAATGCAACTCAGATATCAATGGGGATCATAGCCCTCACATCCAACTTTGTAAATGCATCATCTCCAAAGTGAAAGAGAGGAGTTGGTACTGTCCTCCTAGGGGGTTTTGTGAAAGTTAATGTTGACGCCTCTTTTGATCATGACATGCTGAAGGGTACGATGGGGGCAGTCTTGAGAGACGACAAAGGTAGGTTTATTGTAGGAGGAAATGGAAAGATTGAATATTGTGTGGATGTTCTGATGGCAGAAGCCTTAACTCTCAAATTTGGCCTAACACTGGCGCGAAGGGCGGGGTGTAATCGCCTAATCATCAACTCAGACAATCTAGAGTGATTGAGACCATGCAGTATGGAGGACAATCAGCGGGTGCGGTGGCAGCAATTTTCAATGACTGTTTTCACTATGCCTGTGATTTTGTCATGGCTAGATACGAAAATTGTAATAGAGAGGCAAATAAAGTAGCTCATGAACTTGCTAGATTAGCTAGATTTTCTTCGACTTCCGATTGGTTTGAGGAGCCTCTCAATGAAATTGTAATGACGCTCACAAATGATGTACTGGTCATTTCTAATGAATAAAGTTTCGATTTAAGTAAAAAAGGTATATAAGAGCATCTACACCTCGGCGCCCCAAACCGGCCTCAAACGCCCGGGCAGCCTGCCCGGTCACTGACCGATCATGATTTTTTGACCCAAACGGGCCCCGCAAACAGGCCTCAAACGCCCGGGCTAACCGACACCTCTCATATCCAGTCCAAATATGAGGCGGATATGGAGGCGCCCGGGCACGCCCGCCACATCGGTCTGATGGCGGGATCCCACGCGAAAACGCCTAGAAACTCGGCGTTCCGCCGGACGTCGCTTCTGTCGGGCCCGTGGAACCCAGGGTATCCACACCCGTCTGCCTTCGGCCCAGGGTGCAGCGCATGGCGAAGGCCCAATAGATGGCCCACCGGCGGGAACCTCAAGCAAGACCCCTTGTGAGGCCCTGGCCTCCTAAGAACCCCTCCTCAGGGAGCGGGCAAGCAAGACTCGGCGACTTCACCGAGAGCCGCGAGGCGGCCTCCCGAGGCACCCTCCCTTAGGCATGCACGGCGAGTGCTGTTCAGCTCAGTCGTGCGGTCTCATGCCCATCACGTGGGTGACGCGCGCGGCGACGAATGGCGGCAGTGGCCGTGTCAGCAGGCGCGTGTGGAGAGGATTTCCCCTTTTGTGCTAAGGGAGCAAGGCCAGCAATCTAGTTCCCAGAGAAACCCCCAAAGGTTGCCCGATCGGTGAAAGAAGACTAAGATGACGGGCGCGCAGGGCCGAGGTCATCCCCGAGCCCACCGACGCATCATGGACGGTTGCTTTGCAGGCGAAGACCACCTTTTTGTCAGGATAGACTGTGCCCCTATCCCCCTTCAAACTTGCCGTTGTGTGGCAACCCTTCCCGCCAGTGTTTTCGGGGGAAGAGGACCAAGGCAGATATAAAAGAAGGGCAGGGTGCCGCTGTAGAGGTGATCGACTCCTCCACCCAAAACCTTGTACTCTCTCTCTTTCTCGCCATAGCAATCACAACCAAACTGGAGTAGGGTTTTACACCGCAACGTGGCCCGAACCTGTGTAACTGATGTGTCACCGGTCCGCTCCTGCTAGCGCTGTCGCCATAGCTTCGTCGTGGTTTAGCTGAGGTAGAGGATGAGGTGGTAAGAACGAGCTCAGCCTAGTGTTCGAACCTTTGGGTCCCCAGAGCCCGACTTTCGACATTTGGCGCGCCAGGTAGGGGTGCGCTACTGTTTTTCCACTCAACCAGCTTCATGGCCGACGCTCACCGCAAGCGCGTCGAGCGCACGGCGGGTCATGTGGCCCTGACGGAGCCGGTGGGCCGCGGCCCTGTCAAGGCCACAGCCGCTGCCGCCACTGACCCTGCTGCTCGAGAGCAGCAAGACTCCTCCCTACACCCCTCCGTGCAGGCAGATGGCCGCACCGCCATGACCTCTTCCTCCCTCGCCCGCCGTGGGCCGCCGAATGCGCATGCCGCGCTACTCATGGCGCGTGAGCTGCTTCGCTATCATCTAGCTAATGCCTGCTATGACGCCTGGCTTGGTCGCATCACCGAGCTCGTCAACGCCTCCAAGGACACTCTGGCGCCTTCCCACTCGCTCCGCCATCTGCCATCTCACGCTGGGGACATGGCGCATGGCGCTCCCCCACCGCCTCCCCTGCGCAACGAGCTCGCCGGGACCCGGCGTGACGCTCGGGCGCGTGATCCATCTCGTGGAGCATCCCCGCCGGTACGAGACGAGGCCAGCTGCCAGATCGTCCTCCTCGCGCCGCCTGATGCACGTGTGCTCCTCGAGCCGCAGCGCCAACGCCAAGACCGGGCAGTCCAGGAGGTTGCGGCAGCAGGGCGCCAGAACCGTGCCGCTCTCGCTGGTGGTGTCCCCTCGAGCGGCGTGGGCTGCTGGGCCTTCACCCGTGAGCTGCGTCGGGTCGTCTGGCCCATGAAGTTTAAGCTAGAGCTACCCCCGCGCTATGACGGCACCCCAACCCCGCAGAGTTCTTTCAGCTCTATGTGCTGAGCATCGAGGCGGCGAACATCAACGACAAGGTCATGGCGAATTGGTTCCCCATGGCCCTCAAGGACGGCCCACGCTCCTGGCTCATGAACCTCCATGAGGCAACGATTTCTTCGTGGAGCGAGCTCTGCAGCCAGTTCATCGCCAACTTCAAGGGCACACACGACCGCTCCCTCACCATCAACGACCTGCAGCATGTGTGGCAGCGCCCCAACGAGACCCTCCACAAGTACATCTAGCACTTCAGCCAGGTGCGCAGCAAGATTCTGAGTGCCTCCGACGCAACCGTCATCTCTGCATTCTCCACCGGCGTCACGGACGTCAGGATGCGCGAGAAGCTCGCCATCAACGACGGGTTGGACTCGGTGCTTGAGCTGTTCGACCTCGCCGACAAGTGCGATAAGGCTGAAGAAGGTCGCGTCTTCGTCCACAACAACCTCGACGCGGCTCCCGACACCGCCAAAGCCAAGAGCAAGGACGTCAAGTGCAAGGGCCCTGCCATGTTTGCGGTGGAGCCCGAGCAGAAGTGCGGCCGTGACCGCGACGAGCCCGGGAAGGACAGCCGCCCGCTTTGCGTCTACCACAATGTGTGCTCCACCAGCACTGAAGACTACCAGGAGCTCAAGCTGCTGCGTGACGAGCGCTTGGGTTGCCGAGGCGACCGCAGTGACCGTGGCACCGGTCACGGAGGTGGCCGCGGCAGGAACCACTGGAACAACCGCAACGACAACTTCCGCCAGGGCTGGCGCGACCAGCCTCGCGAGGCCGCCTGGCGTGACCAGCCTCGTGAGGGCACCTGGCGAAACCAGCTTCGTGAGGCGAATCCTAACGCCAATGCCGCTCTCCCGCCGCTGCCGCCACCACCTCAGATGAATGATGTCAACCAGCTTGATGAGGGTGCTGGGGGGCTACCAGGAGCCTTCCGCGATTGCCTGCATCCTTGGCGGAGCTCAGGCTCCCACATCCAACCGCCACTTCAAGCAGTTGCCCCTTGAGGTGAACGCTGCCCTCCCGAAGCCTGAGGCTGCACGACCCCTCAAGTGGTCGCAGTACGCCATCACCTTCGACTCCAAGGACCACCCCAAGTCCACGGCCACCACAGGCACACTCCCCATGTTGTGCACTCCTACTACCAGCAACGTTGCGGTCACCAAGACCCTCACAGACGGAGGTGCCGGCCTCAATGTGATCTCCATCGAGACCTTCGAGATGCTCCAAGTGCCCTACGACCAGCTGATGCCGACCAGGCCCTTCTCCGGAGCGACTGATGGCTCCACCATCCCTCTGGGGCAAGTGCGCCTCCCCGTCACCTTTGGCACCTTCAAGAACTACCACACTGAGCTCATCGACTTCGATGTGGCACACATCGGACTGCCGTACAATGCCATTTGGGGTACCCAGCTCTCGCCAAGTTCATGGCGGCGACCCACCATGCCTACAACATCGTCAAGATGCCTGGCTGCAACGGTATCATCACCGTCGCCTGCGATGAAAAGGGCGTGGTCTGTTCCCTCGAGCATGCCTACAAGGCTGCCACAGCTGCACATGCGGCTAACAAGGACGCACTTGAGCCCGTGAGGCCGCACCCATGAAGAAGAAGCAATTGTTCTCTCAGGACCGTGCCGAGACGAAGAAGGTGTCAGTTGATGGCAGCGGCTCAGGCCGTGCCTTCACCATCGGTGCCTGCCTTCCTCCCGCATAGGAAGGCGCGATCATCACCTTCCTTCGGGCAAACTCGGATGTTGTCGCCTGGAAAGCATCTGACTTGTCTGGTGTGACGAGGGAGGTGATTGAGCACCACTTAGCGGTGTGCCCCAGCGCACGCCCCATCAAGCAAAAAACACGGCGCCAGGCGCCCGGGAAGATAGAGTTCATTGTCCAAGAGGTACATAAGCTGCAAGAAGCTGAAGTCATCCGTGAGGTGCGTCACCCCGAGTAGCTCGTCAACCCAGTTGTCGTCCCCAAGAAGGGCGACAAGGAGCGTATGTGCGTCGACTTCACGAGCCTCAACAAAACCTGCCCTCAGGACCCCTTTCTGTTGCCGCGCATCACCAGATCATGGACTCCACCGCCGGATGCGACATGCTATGCTTCCTGGATGCCTTTTTGGGCTACCATCAGATCAAGATGGCGGCAGAAGATGTGGAGAGGATGGCCTTAATCACTCCTTGCAGCATATACTGCTACACCTGCATGCCCTTCGGCTTGAGGAGTGCCGGCGCCACCTTCCAGTGGCTGATGCGCATCAAGCTGGGACCTCAGATGGGGAGAAACACGGAGGCCTACATTAACCACATCGTGGTCAAGACTCGTGAGGCTGGGTCTCTCATCAAGGATCTCGAGCAAACGCGTGCCAACCTATGCAAGGTCAACCTAAAGCTCAACCCCTACAGTAGCCCTCGAGAGGCTTTGGAGTCCCCTTCAGCAAGCTCCTCGGCTTCCTTATCTCCCACCGTGGAACTGAAGCCAATCTTGAGAATATCAAGGTCATTGAGGGAATGCGTCCCCCCCGGACCCTCAAGGAAATGCAGCACTTGGCAGGATGCATGGCCTCCCTGGGGCACTTCATCTCCAAGTTCGACGAGTGACCCTTGCCATTTTTCAAGCTCATGAAGAGGTCTGGCCCCTTCAAGTGGACTCCTGAGGCAGACGCCGCCTTTGAAGACCTCAGGAGGTACCTCATGAGCCCGCCCATCATGGTCGCGCCGTGCCCCCGCGAGCCCTTGCTCCTATACTTAGCGGCTACACCACACACAGTAAGCGTGACACTCATGGCGGTGTGAGAGGAGCGCGACAGCGCTAAGGAGAAGCATTACGAGCCTGGCGAGCATCCCGAGCCTCGTGAGATTCCCGAGCCTCCTGAGCCCCTCGAGCCTCGTGAGCCTCCTGAGCCCTCCGAGTCTAGCGAGCCTTCTAAGCCCGCCGAGCCTCGCGAGCTACCTGAAGAGCAAGCTACCACCACAACCACGCGCCTCGTCGAGCACCCCGTGTACTTTGTCAGCACGGTGTTGAGGGATGTGCGCGAGTGCTACCCCATGCAGCAGAAGCTCCTCCTCACACTCCTCGTCGCCACCAGGAAGTTGCGCCACTACTTTTAAGGCCATCCTATCAAGGTCATCTCTTCTTACCCCTTGGAGCAAGTCCTGCGCAACCCCAATGCTGCTAGCCGCGTCGCCAAATGGAACATCGAGCTGCAGGCCTTCCAGCTGGAGTTCTGCACCACCAGGTCATCAAGGACGCAGCCCTATCCGACTTCATGGTAGAGTGGACAAACCCATATGAGGAGGAGCCTCACGAGGGCAGATCCCTCCTGCCTGGGGACGAGGCGCTTGATGGCTGGGCCATGCACTTCGATGGCGCCTTCTCCCGGCATGGCGCGGGGGCTGGGCTCATGCTCACCTCGCCAACAGGAGACAAGCTCTACTACCCTGTCCAACTCTGATTCAAGCGCAACGATAAGGTCTCCAACAACATCGCAGAGTATGAAGGCCTCATCGCTGGCCTCAAGGCCACCTCTGCCCTGGGCATTACACACCTCACTATCAAGGGCGAATCTCAGCTCCTCATCAACTTCTCCAACAAAAGATACAAGCCCAAGGACGAGCACATGGCAGCCTACTTGGAAGAGGTATGTAAGCTTGAGAAGTGTTTCCTTGGCTTGGCGCTGCAGCACATCTCGCGCGGTGGCAACAAGGAGGCCGACGACATCGCCAAGCGAGCATCCCGCCGCGAGCCCCAGAGCCCTGGCATCTTCGAGGAAAGGCTCCCCAGGCCATCAACTGCACCACCTGCCGTTGGCACAACACTGCTTCATGAAGAACTCCCACCCGCGTCGCCCACGGGCGTGCCAGACTGCGGTCCAGCCTCAGGAGCCCGCCTGCTGCTGGCGCTGGAGCCTCAAGCAGACAGCTGGGTTGCGGAGTTCAAGGCTTACCTGCTCCACGACACCCTCCCAAAGGAGGATTAGGAAGCAGAGCGTGTGGCCCAGCAAGCCGCTGCTTACTGCTTGCAAGACAGCGAGCTGTACCGCAGGCACACCAATGGCGTCTCGTTGCGAAGCATCTCAAAAGAACAAGGGCGTGAGTTGCTCGCCGATATTCATGGAGGAGACCACAAAAAGCACTCATCGTCGCGCACTATCGGATTTCGGGTTCCGCAAACCCTTGAGAGGTTCGAACTCTGGGGTGCGTGCGAAGAACTTGTCCTCCCCAGTCTGCCTTCTCGCTAATCTTACAGCCTAGCTCGACGAACTGTAAGGAAAAGAGACACAGCAGTTTACCCAGGTTCGGGCCACCTTGCGGTGTAAAACCCTACTCCTGCTTTGTGGTGGATTGGCCTCGAGGGGCTGAGGATGAACTAGTACAGTGGCGAACAGCCTCAGGAGGAGAGGTGTTCTTGAGCTCGAGTGAGCTGGTGGAATGAGGGTGATCTGAGTGATCCGTCCCCGATATGAACTTGTCCCCCTCTACGGTGGTGGCTAAGTCCTATTTATAGTGGCCTTGGTCCTCTTCCCAAATGAAAGGCGGGAAGGGATCCCACAAAGGCCAAATTCGAAGGGAGACAACTAGTACATGCTATCCTGACAAAAGTAGTCTTCGCCTGTGAAAGCCTCTGGTTGTGACGCCGTGGTGGGCTCGGTGATGAACTTCGTCCTGCCGTCCTGGCGGTCTTGGTCTTGTTGCACGGGAATGGAAACCTTTGGCTGATTCCTCGGGACTCCGCGCCTGCGCTTGCCTCTTTAGCACAGAAGAAGAAACTGGTACACTGCGCCCGCTGGCGCCCGCTTGGCCTTGGTCGTCATGGCTCACGTCATCCGAACCTCATGAGGTGAGTCTTGCATAGAGATCTTCGCTCCTCGGGAGCCAGCCTGAGGAGGCCGCTCCTCGTGAAGGTCTTGGTGTCGTCCGCCTCGTGAGGCTTGGCCCATCACGAGGGTCTTGAGTTGTTGTTGCTGGAGCTGGGCCATACCAGGCCGTCGATGGAGCCACGCCGTGGGCCGCAAGCAGGCAAGTTTGGGTACCCCATTTCCCAGAACGCCGACAGTAGCCCCCGGTCCCAAGGCGCGCTCGAACTTGGCTTTGAGGCGAAGCCAAGGGGCAAGTGCGGAGCGCCGTGGGCCCTAACCGCCTGTGACCTTGGTCGATGCGTGGCGATTGATGGGACATGGGCGTCTCCGCTTCCCCACGCCGCCTCGGCAACTGTCCCTGGCTGACAAAAAGGCTGGCGTTTGCCGCTGAGCCTTCATTACCCTTCTTCCATCTTGCTCCAGGTCCCCTTCTCTTTCTGCTTAGCGCGCCTCCAGATCTACTGAATCCTTTCCCCGGACTCGCCACCGATGGCCACCGACAAGGCGAAGTCATCGGCCTCCGCCGCGCGCTCGGCTCCCTGGTTTGAGCTAGCCTTGAGCGCGTCCACCATCGCCGAGGAGAAGCACCTTGCCGCCGTGCTCCCACTGATGGCGGGCGGCGACATTGAGGGAGGGGAGACGGCGCTCCGGGTTGGCTCCGCCCAGCCGGAAGCCTTGGGTGACACCTTCTTCCCATTCTTCCTGCACATCGTCTTCGCTGGGCTGGTTCCCCCTTTCTCCCGTTTCTTCTACGCCGTACTCAACCACTATGGTCTCCAGGCCCTCCATCTTCATCCAACCTCTATCCTCCTCCTGTCGATCTTTGCCTTCTATTGCGAAGCGTTCATGGGGGTGACGCCCTCCGTCGCGCTGTTACGCCACTTCTTCTACCTCCAGATAAGCAGCGGCCAGTGCTCTGGGTGCGCCAGCTTCATCGCGGCCAACGGAAGCAACGTGATCTCGTGGGCCGGGAAGAAGGTGGAGGACTTCCAGAACAAGTGGATCTTCATGGACGCCAAGCGCTCCCACGCTCGGTTGGAGCTGCCGACCGTGTTGCCAAAGCCCCTGGATTGATGGGCTCACTAGAAGCTCACCGACCCCAGGGCGGAGCAGTTGCTGGAGAGGATGACGGCCGACCTGAAGGCGGAGGACCCGAAGGCGGAGAAGCTGACAGGGGCCATGATTGTCAAGGAGTTCCTGACGCAGCGCCTGGCTCCGCTCCAGGCGCACTCGCACCACCTGTGGAGCTTCAAGGGCGCGGAAGATGACCTCCGGTTGCGTCCGGACAACTTGTCTGACGAGGAGCTGAGCAAGATCATGCGCACCTTGCTCGGGAAGGACCAGGGTGGCCCCTCGGACACCCATCTCCCATTGTACCGTCGCGCCGACAGGGAGAAGATAGCCGCCGCCATGCCTGTCTTCAACGAGCGGGGGCTCGTGCCGCTAGAGCCTTCCTTGCCCGCAGGCTCCCCGATGCCGGTGTCCTCCGGCGATCCCTCCGGGGAGGAGGGGAACGAGAGCTCGGAGGCGGCCTTGGAGGAGGTGGGGGAGACTTCTCCCCCACGGCGGAGCAAGCTCCTCCGCGCCTTCTCTGACGACGACGCCGATGAGCACCCAGTCAGGGAGTCGCCGCGCTCCGCCGGGGTCACCACGAGGTCCAGGGGCACCCCTCCGAAGAAGCTGAAGCAGGGTGTCCCGAAGAAGGACATGTCATCGTTGCTTCCCCGAGGTGGCGCCTCAGCCCCGTCGTCGGCCGCCGCTGCCGCAGATCCGGCCGCCGCGCGCTCATTCGCTCCCGAGAGCGCGGCGGGGCTCGTGCCCACGAAGCCTGTGGGCATCGTACTCTTGAAGAGGACGAGGGACTATGTCGCCATGGATCAGTAAGCGCACCATCTTGTCTTTGCTTCCTGCTCTTGACGTAGTGCTCTGACATTTTCCTCTCTGCGGCCAGGCCAATGCTGGCGGCGAAAAGGAAGAAGGAGGAGGCGAGGGCTCCTGAGGCCAAGCAGCCCGCCTCGGCCCCGGAGGTTCTGGCATAGACGGACGAGGCTAGCTCGCGTCCTCCTGCCGCAGGGTTGCCCTCTGCGGCCACGCCGGCTTCAGGGACGCTTGCCTTCAGCGCGCCTGCTGACGACCCGAGGGCTTCGAAGCCCCCGGCCATCCTTGCTGCTGCTGCTTCGCCAGTCTTGATGCCGTCGCCGTCTCCTCTTCCAGCCGCCACGCTGGCGGGCTGCAGCTCTTCTACCGCGCCCGGTGCTCTGGAGCAGGCCTTCTCCGCGTTGGATCAACTCCGGAACGATCTTCGGGGCCCCGACCGGCGCCGGGCGTGGGGGCGCCTGGAGCTGGTCTCGGGGTGGCTCCAGGCAGACTCGTCCATTAGGGTGGCCTGGGACCAGGCCGACGCTGCTGAAGAGGAGGGCCAGAAGGTGGCCGGCGTGGCCGCCGCCGCCCGTGACGTGGCGTTGAAGGACGCGAAGGACGCTGAGGAGCGCTGCCATGCGGCGGAGGCCGAGATGGAAGCCCTCCACGACGAACAGGCCACCCGCGCCCGCCAACTCGAGGAGTAGGAGGAAAAGCTGAAGGAGCGGGAGTCAGCGGTCGCCGGTCGTGATGCCGAGCTGGAGCAGGCATCTTGGGAGCAGGCCACGGAGCGCGGCCTCCTGGAGAAGCTGAAAGAGGAGGTGGAGGTGGCCCAGGCGTCCCACGCCCAGCTTGTCTCCGACGAGAAGGCTCGGCTGGAGGCCAGGGAGAAACTCCTTGCCAAGGCTGAGGAGGCGGCCACCGTGGGGCGTGCCGCCTTCGACTGCCTCGAGCAGAGGTCCCGCAAGGCACTGCAGGATCTCAACGGGAGCGGATACAAGGAGCCACTGGTGACTCCGGAGGAAGGCCGCGCCGGGCTGGTCCCCAAACTCGTCGCGGCGCTCGAGGGCATCATCGTCGGAGTGGGCCCCATGGTGGAGGGAGAAGCCTGTGCGCTTTCGGCCTCGGCCGCAATGCGCGTCTTCAGCCACCTCCATCTTCGGGACTCCAGCTTCGACTTTGGTGCCCTGCTTGAGCCTGTGGACCCTGAGCTCCAAGATGCTGCTGCCGAGGCCGTGAAGGGTCAAGTGAAGGCCCTGCTGCGGAAGTTCGTCGCCATCAACCCCGTGCCTACGGCTGACGGCAAGGACGGCGGCGACATCGTCGGTGACGGGACTCCCCAAGCGGGCAACGGTGGCGTCCAAGGCTGAAGGAGATGGCGGCGCTTTCCCCTTGTTTTATTCCTGCAACATGTATCATGCCTCATGGAGGCGTAAGAACTTATGCTTTGGGATTTTAAGAGACTGTATGTTTCATAATAATTTGCTAAGGTTCTGCGGTTTCCTTTCTGTTTGCTTTGATGTTCTGCGTCGGCAGGGCCTGGCCCCGCGCATACCTCAGCCGCTGTTGGGTCGTCCGGATCGCCAGGACGAGACCAAGGGGTGAGGGGTTACATGGCCAGTTAGGCTCCTGAGTCGCGATGCTCAGGAGTCCCCCTTGACGTATGAACAGCCCTCGGGAATGAGACGCAAGAGTGGGTCTTGGCGTTCTGCGTCGGTAGAGCCTGGCCCCGCGCGTACCTCAGCAGCCGTTGGGTCGTCCGGATCGCCAGGACGAGACCAAGGGGTGAGGGGCTACGTGGCCAGTTAGGCTCCTGAGTCGCGATGCTCAGGAGTCCCCCTTGACGTGCGAACAAAAACTCCCATACCTGTCCTCGCTGGGCTTTCGCTCGGGAGGGATGCGCGAAGACCAGATCTGAGGGACCTGGCAAGGTGGCGTACACTAGGCATGACCTGAGCGTAGCCCCCGTGCCCAGCCCCCTCGCGCTACTCTCCCGAGGGGAAAGCAGCGCGGTGTGGCTGAACACCGAGCCTGGTGGTTCTCCTGAGGTTAGTGCAGCCGTTAGGCTGCCCCCAGTTTTTTATCACCAGCGCAGAGCATGGCGCTACCACTCTTGCATGGGCATAGCCGCTCCTTGACCATGTCGACTGCCAGCACGGAGCATGGTGCTTCCACTGGTACGTGGGTGGGGGCTCCCTCTGAGGGGAGACCCCGGGGCGTGTACAACCCAGCCCTGACATGTGGCTTTCACGACAGGGCTAGAGGAGGTGTGTATGGGCACTCGTGAGCCAGCGCGGACTCACGAGGCCCTACCTCTAGGCGGGTTGTGCCTGAATTTGATTCGTGGCACTTGTGATAGTCCTGCGAGATGGTTAGGCAACCTGCGCCGAGTGAATCTCCTGAGGTTATCGCATGAGAAGGCCAAACACCAACAACCCGAGGACGTGACGTGAACGGGTCCGGCCCGCCAGACAGAGCTCAGCCGTTGGGTTTGTCGACGCTGCAGGGACGGACCCGAGCACAGACGCCGTGCCCAGTCTTCTCATGTGAATGTCCTGAAGAAAGACAACCGGCGCGCGGCTCCCGCAGTGGCGAGGCACCGGGTCGCGTTCCCTAACTTACCCGCCCCCGATTAGCTCAAGCGAGAACAAGGCACCAAGGACCATGGGAGGTGACGTGCACGGGAGCTGGCCCGCGAGCCAGAGCTTAGCCACTTGGGTTTAGCGACGCTGCAGGGACGGACCCGAGCACAGACGCCGTGCCAGTCCTTAATCATGAGGCGGTCGTGGGTGGGCTTGCAAGGGCGTACGACGTTCGTGGTGACGAAGCACCGGACAGTCAAGTGATAATCATAAATAAACTCATGGATAGGGTAGAGCTAGTTCTGATAGATGCAAAACGATACATGCCGCAGGGATGGACCCATGCGGCTTGGGGATAATGCAGCCTGAGGGGCGCCCCCAACTGAACAAACCAGAAAATGTCACCTGGCACCATTGCTGAAGAGATGTTGGAGTAGCTTAAGACGCGTGTCGCAGAAGTCGCTCCTCATGAGCCGCCCAGGCCCTGAACCTCGGGAGGCTCTGGGGGCCCGGGGGACTCGCGAGGATCCATCTCCTCCTCTAATAGGATCGCCTGGCTTCTGGCCTCATGAGCCGCCAGGACACCCCGCATGTGGCGCTGGAATGCAGCAGCTGCGCTCGACAAGCCCAAAGGCATGCGAACATAGCTGTGAGGGGGACCCTCGCATCGGCCAGCACGGGACGGCCAGAAGCGCTCCTGAGATGCGGCCCTGTTGAGCCCTGGGATGTTGATGCAGACACACAGCTCGCTGTCCTCACCGGGACAAGGAGCCGCGCCGAGTGGTGGGTGATGGTCGCCTCGCATAGCTCTTGCCTCCTGAAGCTCCTCGATTGCCTTGGTGATGAACTCCTGAGCACCTGGCACCTCGCGCCTTGTACCCTCCTGGCGGAAGCGCGCGCTGAAGCACGCCTCCACATGGTGCCCGAGCACCTCCCTCATGACGTTGGCCAGGTCAGAGGCCCTCAAGAGGAGAGCCCCCGAGCCCAGCCTGAGAGGGGCGCCGGGCGCGCCTTCCTATGCGAGAGAGGGAGGCGCCCCGTCAGTGGGCGCAGGGCCTGAGGTGGTGCCGCTGGACACCCCGCTCTCCTGAGGTCCTTGGCGGAGCAGCTGCTTCTTCTTCTTGGGGACAGCCTCAGGAGGGTAGGCGGCGCCTTCATCGTCTGGGTTCTCGACCGCCGCAGCCTGGTAGGCGCGCTCGAGAGAGCACACCGCGTCCTTCTCCTCGCAAGCGACCATGATGACGCCGCAGCTCCCTGGCATCTTGAGGACATTGTAACCATGATGAGTCACCGCCATGAACTTGGCCAGGGCCGGATACCCAAGGATGGCGTTGTATGGAAGGCGAATGTGGGCGACGTCGAAGTCGATGAGCTCAGTGCGGTAGTTGTCGTGCTCGCCGAAGATGACAAGGAGGCGGATCTGCCCTATCGGGGTGGTGGAGCCGTCGGTCACTCCTGAGAAAGGCTTGGTAGGCTGCAGCTGGTCGTAGGGCACCTGGAGTCGGCCGAATGTCTCGATGGAGAGAACGTTGAGCCCCGCACCGCCATCGATGAGAGTCTTGGTGACGAGCACGTTGCTGATGGTAGGCGAGCAGAGCATCGGGAGAGCACCGACAGTTGACGCGCACTTGTGCTAATCGGATGGGCTGAAGGTGATAGTGCACTTGGACAACCTGAGCGGACGCGTTGCCTCGAGCTTGGGGAGGGCCGCGTTCACCTCACGGGCAAACTGCTTGAAGATGCGATGAGAGGCAGGGGCCTGAGCGCCGCCCAGGATGCAGGCGATGGCACGAGGCTCCTGGAAGCCCCCAGCCCCCTCGTCCTAGTGGTGGTTGTCATTCCTTCTTGGTGGTGGCGGCAGCGGAGGAAGGCCAGCGTTGCCCTGAGGACGGTCCTCACGAGGCTGGTCCCTCCAGGGGCCCTCGCGAGGCTGGCCCTGCCAGCGGTCCTCACGAGGCTGATTGCGCCATTCCTGGCGGGGGTCGCGACCGTCCCAGCGTCCTCCACCTCGGCCTCCTCCGCGCTTGTAGCCTCGGTCGCTGCGCTCGGGGCGTCGACCGAGGCGCCTGTCGCGGATGGCCCTGAGCTCCTGGCAGTCGTTGGTGTTGTGGCTGTGCACGTTGTGGAAGACGCAGAACAGGCGACTGCCCTTGGATGACTCCGAGTGGTCGCAGCCGCGCTTCATCTCTGGTTCGGCCGCGAGCACGGCCGGTCCCTTGCACTTCACGTCCTTGGCTTTGGCCTTCTTGTCTTCTGGGTCAGCCCCTGGGAGCTCCAGGAGAGAGAGGCGACCTTCCTCAGCTCTCGCACACTTGGTTACCATGTTGAACATCTCCAGAGCCGTGCACAAGTCCTCATGTATGGCGAGCTCCTCCTTCATCTTGACGTCGCGGACACCATCAGTGAACGCCGAGATGATGGCCTCGTCTGACACCTTGGGGATCTGGAGGCGGACGCTGTTGAAGCACTGGATGTACTTCTGCAGGGTCTCTCCTGGCTGCTGCTTGATGCGCCGCAGGTCACCCGCAGCCGGTGGATGGTCATGAGTGCCCTGGAAGTTGGCGACGAAACGGTCTCGCATTTCGTCCCAGGAGGAGATCGATCCCGCGGGCAGGTTCAGGAGCCACGAGCGCGCACCGTCCTTGAGGGCCATGGGAAACCAGTTCGCCATAACCTTCTCGTCGCCGTTGGCTGCCTCGATGCTTAGCTCGTAGAGCTGCAGGAACTATGCAGGGTCGGGGGTGCCGTCGTAGTGCGGAGGCAGGTCGGGCTTGAACTTCCCCGGCCAGACGACGCTGTGTAGCTCCGGAGTGAATGCACGGCAACCCGCTGTGGTCACGGGAGCCCGTCGTGGAGGTGGAGCCTGGTCTTGGTGCTCACACGCCACCGCTGTAGGCGGCGCGCGGTCTTGATGTGGCGGTGCTGGGAGTGCTCGAGCAATTTCTTGCGGCCGCTACACCACTTGGCAGCTTTCATCTTCACGCGCCGGCGCCCTGCGCGGCGGGTCGCGCCGCGTGGCCTCGCGCCTTGGCCCGAGTGTGGCGTCTTGACGGGGATGTGGAGGAGGTGCTCTATGGGCCACGTCACCCGCAGCAGGCGGCGGGTGAGGCAGCGAGCGAGACGGTGCAGGAGAGTCCCCAACGGCGCTGACAAGCTCGGCGATGCGGTCCAGCCAGTCTTCGTAGAGGTCATCGACGGGGCGGTAGCGCAGGAGCTCGCGTGCCATGAGCAACGCAGCCTGCACGTTCGCCGGCCCGCGATGGGCATGAGACGTCGAACCAGCCGGAGTCAACGACGGGGTGGCAGTGCACCCATCCCACTGCACGGAAGGGTGCAGCGACGAAGCCTGCTGCTCGTGCCCCGCGGGGCCGGTGGCGGTGTTCGCCACTGGAGACGGGGGACGGCGAGAGCATCCGTCTCCCGCAGGCGCTGTCTGAGCGACGCGGGCAGCGAGGGCGGCCCGGCGCTCAGCGCGAGCTTGACGAGCGTCAGCCATGGAAGCAGTGGAGCGGTGGTGGATCGACCGGCGGAAGAGAGGCTCCGACGCACCCCTATCTGTCGCGCCAAATGTCGGATTTCGGGTTCCGCAAACCCTTGAGAGGTTCGAACTCTGGGGTGCATGCGAAGAACTCATCCTCCCCAGTCTGTCTACTCGCTGATCTCACAGCCTAGCTCGACGAACTGTAAGGAAAAGAGACACAGCAGTTTACCCAGGTTCGGGCCACCTTGCGGTGTAAAACCCTACTCCTGCTTTGTGGTGGATTGGCCTCGAGGGGCTGAGGATGAACTAGTACAGTGGCGAACAGCCTCAGGAGGAGAGGTGTTCTTGAGCTCGAGTGAGCTGGTGGAATGAGGGTGATCTGAGTGATCCATCCCCGATATGAACTTGTCCCCCTCTACGGTGGTGGCTAAGTCCTATTTATAGTGGCCTTGGTCCTCTTCCCAAATGAAAGGCGGGAAGGGATCCCACAACGGCCAAATTCAAAGGGAGACAACTAGTACATGCTATCCTGACAAAAGTAGTCTTCGCCTGCGAAAGCCTCTGGTTGTGATGCCGTGGTGGGCTCGGTGATGACCTCCGTCCTGCCATCCTGGCGGTCTTGGTCTTGTTGCACGGGAATGGAAACCTTTGGCTGATTCCTCGGGACTCCGTGCCTGCGCTTACCTCTTGAGCACCGAAGAGGAAACTGGTACACTGCGCCCGCTGGCGCCCGCTTGGCCTTGGTCGTCATGGCTCACGTCATCCGGACCTCATGCGGTGAGGCTTGCATAGAGATCTCCGCTCCTCGGGAGCCAGCCTGAGGAGGCCACTCCTCGTGGAGGTCTTGGTGTCGTCCGCCTCGTGAGGCTTGACCCCTCGCGAGGGTCTTGAGTTGTTGTTGCTGGAGCTGGGTCGTACCAGGCCGTCGATGGAGCCACGCCGTGGGCCGCAGGCAGGCAAGTCTGGGTACCCCCATTCCCAGAACACCGACACGCACCCTCACCGACAAGGTATTTCGAAGCGGCTTCTATTGGCCCACCGTAATCCGCGACGCCACCGAGCTGGTCCAATCTTGCGAAGCCTTTCAGTTCCATGCCAAGAAGATCCACCAGCCTGCACAGGGGCTCCAGACAATTCCCCTCTCATGGCCCTTCGCGGTCTGGGGGCTGGATATCCTGGGGCCCTTCCCTCGCGCGACTGGCAGCTACCGCTACCTCTATGTCGCCATCGACAAGTTCACCAAGTGGGCAGAAGTTGAGCCCGTGCGCACCATCTCGGCGAGGTCGACCGTCAAGTTCATTAAGGGCCTCTTGAGCTGTTTTGGCGTGCCCAACCGCATCATCACTGACAATGGCTCCCAGTTCACGAGCGGCCTCTTCAAGTCCTACTGCACCAACCTCGGCACGCAGATCTGCTACGCCTCTGTGGTGCAGCCGCGAAGCAACGGCCAGGCCGAGCGTGCCAACACTGAGGTCCTCAAGGGCCTCAAGACGAGGAGCTTCAAGAAGAAGCTCGAAGCCTACAGCAAGGGCTAGCTTGACGAGCTGCAGTATGTGCTATGGTCCATCCACACAACGGCAACCAAGCCTACCGGCGAGACCCTTTTCTTCCTCGTCTACGGAGCTGAGGTGGTCCTTCCCTCGGAGCTTAAGCACGGCTCCCCGTGAGTCCTTGCCTTCGACGAGGCGCCGTAGATGGCTCGCGGCAAGCTGACCTACTGCTCCTTGAGGAGGCCTACCATCAGGCTGCTCTTCGCGCCGGGAGGTACCAGCAGGCCTTGCGTCGCCACCACAGCCGCAACATCCGCCCTCATACTCTCGAGGTCGTAGACCTCGTCCTACGCAGGATCCTCTCTAGAGAGGGACCCCACAAACTCTCACCCATGTGGGAAGGCCCTTTCAGGGTTGCTCATGTCTCCAGGCCAGGCGCCCCTTGGCTGGAGACGGAGGACGGAGTTCCTATGCCTAACGCCTGGAACATCCAACAGCTCCGCAAGTTCTACCCGTGACACTCACGTGTACGAACAAAATGGGGTTGTACACGCACCGGAGACTCTCAATGTGTTCGTCTGACGGGCACGCGAAAGGTCCCACCCACGCCCAAGTGGAAGCCCCATGCTCCGCACTGGTGGAACGATCGAGCCGCGATCATACCCCCACCCCGGTGGAAGCCCCATGCTCTGTGCTGGTAGAACAATCAACTGATGGCGCCCCACGGGCTGCACCAACCTCAAGCTGACCCGTGTCGAACACGGCAGCCCCTCCTTTTCTCTTTCGGATGTGTAACTGAGGGTGCCCCACGGGCTACACCAACCTCAAGCTAACCCGTGCCGAACACGGCAGCCGCATCTCTTTTTGCTGGTGTAATGGAATTTGTCATTTTGCTTCAGTAAAGCTTTGGTTCTCCATACATTGTGTATTTCATCGTATTTTTTCCTCACAAGCCGTGCGCGCTCGCGACCTCCCTCATGAGCCTCATGCGAGCGGGGGCTGGACACGGTGTCTGTGCTTGGGTCAGTCCTAGCAGCGCTGAAAAACCCAAGCAATCGAGCTCTGGCTCGCGGGCCTGCTCTCGTGCACGCCACCCCACCAAGGTCATTGGTGTCTTATCTCCTCGCGTAACGCCCGTGAGTGAGCCGACGAGTGTGTGCCGCTCCCCTGAGATGGAACCTTCTGTATGCGGCTACCTCAGGAGTAGATCACCTGGGAGACCTCGCGAGCGGCGCCTCGCGAGGTGGCCCAAGGGAAAGACACCCCCCTTTTTGCAGCCTCAAGAAGCTTCACAGGCCCTGCCTCGGGAGCCAACCCACGACGGCCATCTCAGCAGGAGATTCATGAGTAGAAGCCTCACAAGATGTACCTTGCAAATGGCGGGCCATCAGACGCTACACTCCGCAAAAGCGAAGTCTAAATACCTCGTGAGCCACCCTCGCCGTCTCCCAAGCCTTCCTCTCTAGCAACCTCACGAGAGCTGGCGTTTTCCTTCGTGCGAGCCGCTTGCACGTCAAAGGGGGGCTCCCCGAGCATCGCACCTCGAGAGCCCTTACTAGCTCCCGATGGCCTCACCTCCTGGCCTTGTCCGGGCATCGCGACCTGTCATACCAGTGACGGCTGTAGCCCTCTTGGGGGCTGGGCCCTGACGGCGTAGAGCACGAAGGCAAGCAAAGAGAGAAAAACATGCCTCAAGAGAAGGCTTCACAGGGGCACAAACATACATTTGCCGCAAATCGTAATGTACTTAAGAAAAATTCATTGTCTTCATGCCCCCACGGGGCCACGATTAACTATGAGCAGGATAATGAGGAAATGGCCTAAGAGGACGCGTCACCACCGCCGCTGTTGCTGCCATCGTCGTCTTCACCTTCCTCGGCTCCGCTAGGCCTTCGTTGTTGTCGTGGGCGAACTGCGTGTGCAATGCGTCCACGTGGTCCTCCACCGCCTTCCCGAGGTCACCACGGAGCTCCTCCGGGACGGGAGCTATCACCGTCTCGAAGTCGAAATTGGGGTCGGCGTGGAGAAGGTGGCTGAAGATGCGTGTCGCTGCCTGGGTGAGGAGATTGCAACACTCCTCCTCAACGATTTCGTCCATCTTCTTGGCACCGACCTTAAGCCATTCCAGGAGCTTGGTGAAGAAGTCAAGGTAGCTAGCGTCATGGGCCTCGAGGGGGTTGTGGACGTCCTCCTTGCAAATTGAGCCCAAGGCGCGGCGGGTCGGAGCTCGAGGGTGTGGAACATCTTGGAGCGTTCGAGCTGCTGCCCCCGCGCTTGGGCCGCCTCGTTCCTTGCGTGCTCCACAACGGCAGCGACGCCCCCAACCTGCTGCTGGAGGGATGCCAGCTCGGCCTCGATGTTGTCCTGGACCTTCAGAGTGGTCCCTCGCTGGGTTTCTGCTTGGGTCAGCATCTCCTTAAGGCTCGCGATCTCGTGTTAAAACTCCTCGCGTCGCGCCTTGAAGCGGTCCTTCTGCAGCTTCAGTCTCTTGCTGTGTTCCTCGGCAAGCACCTTGCGGCTCTGCGCGACCCTCCTATTGGTGTCCTCCTGGATCTTCTTCTCCTTGGCCGCCAGGTTGGCGTTGGCCTTGTCTAGGCGCTGGGCGTAGGAACCCTGGGCGGCAGCTACCTCGTGTTCCAGCGCCTCTAGCCCCTCGCCCTCCAGGTCCTGCGCAAATGCAGTCCGCGCAAGCTCCCGCTCACGGATCCCAAGGTCCACCTCACGGGCCGCCAGCTCCTCTTCACGAGCGGAGATGGCATCTTTCCGCGCCTAAAGCTGTCATTCCAGCATGGTGTTCTGATCCTCGAGCTCCTGTCCGTGGGCCTTCGCCGCCTCACGCCGCCGGACTGCCGCCTCGGCCTCCCGGAAAGCATGCTCGCTGACCTCCTTCGCCTTGGTGGCGGCCTTCTCGCCCCTCGCGCCAGCGGCCTCGTTCTGGCGATGGCCCCACTTAACAGTGACTTCAAGTTCATGCCACCCCTTGGGCCAGGCGTAGGCGCTCCCAACAAAATGCGCCTCTTCAGCCTGAAGCTCTCTCTGAGTTGGCCTAGCGTGTCCACGACATTCTGCAAGACCCCACGCCTGATCATGGTGCAGCTGCTCATGAGCGCCAGGGCCCGGTCCAAGTCAGGCCCTTTGTTGCCCTCCCCCATCGTGGCCTACGAGGGCCCGACATCGCTCGCCAGGGGCGGAGGGCTCGCAGGGGCCTCCTCCTCGTCTTGTCGTGGCGGCGTGACCCGCGGGATTGGCACCCCCCAGCGGCAGCTTTGCGCATCGGTGAGTCACGCCGTCCTTCTGCACCACTTCCGCCGCCCGCGGAGCATGGTGGGAGGGCGGGCATCTCCGCTCCTACCATCGCGACGTCCGCCCCTGTAGCGGGCTCCCTAGGGTCCGCGGAGTTGCCCCCCGAGGGTGCCCCCTGAGGCTCGCCCGCTTGGACCTCTCGAGCCTTGATACGTCTCCAACGTATCTATAATTTATGAAGTATTCATGACATGTTTACAACAATTTTATATGGTTTGGGTGCAATTTTATATGATTTAAATGGAACTAACCTGGACTGACATTGTTTTCAACAGAACTACCATGGTGTTGTTTTTTGTGTAGAAATCAAAGTTCTCCAAATGCAACGAAACTTTTTGATGTTATTTTGGAACAAAAGAGACCCCCGAAGCTTCATGGGAGGGCCAGAAGAGCAACGAGGGTCCCACTACCCACCTGGGCGCGCCAGGTGGGCCCGACGTGTGGTGGTGGGTAGTGGGCACCTCGAAGCCCATCTGGACGTGAGACCGACGCCAAAAAATCCTATAAATACAGAAACCTCAAGAAATAACCCTAGATCAGAAGTTCACCGCCGCAAGCCTCTATAGCCATGAAAAACCAATCTGGACCCTGTTCGGACACCCTGACAGAGGGGGAAATCATCACCGGAGGCCATCTTCATCATCCCGGCGGCCACCATGATGAGGAGGGAGTAGTCCACCCTCGGGGCTGAGGGTTTGTACTAGTAGCTTTGTGTTTGATCTCTCTCTCTCTCGTGTTCTTGATTTGGCACGATCTTGATGTATCACGAGCTTTGTTAATATAGTTGGATCATATGGTGTTGTCCCCTCTCTATGTTGTAGTGATGAATTGAGTTTTACCTTTGAGATTTCATTATTATCGGATCGAATATTTTATGGATTGAGAGCACTTGATGTATGTCTTGGAACTCAACTCGCGGATTCCCGAAGTGACATTAGGGTAATCTATGCATAGGGGTTGATGCACGTTTTCGTCCTACTTTCTCCGGTAGAAATCTTGGGGCACTCTTTGAAGTTCTTTGTGTTGGATTAAGTATTACGAATCTGAAGTTGCTTGATGCATATCGTATAATCAACTCACGGATACTCGTGGTGACATTGGAGTATCTAGCTGACATTAGAGTTGGTTGATGTGTATCATATGGTGTTATTTTAGTACGAACTCTTAGGCTATTTGTGACACTTATAGGGATAGCTCGATAGATCGATCGGAAAGGATAACTTTGAGGTTGTTTCGTACCCTACAAACAATTTCGTCTTATGTTCTCCGCTAGATAAGAACTTTAGAGTGATTCTTCATCACGCGTTGAGGGATGGTTATATGATCCAATTATATTAGCATTGTTGAGAGATTGCACTAGTGAAAGTATGAACCCTAGGCCTCATTTTCAAGCATTGCAATACCGTTTTGCTCACTTTTGTTACTTGCTACCTTACTGTTTTTATTGTTACTATTACAAAAATTAATATCTAACATCCATATTACACTTGTATCACCATCTCTTCGCTGAACTAGTGCACCTATACAATTTACCATTGTATTTGGTGTTTTGGGGACACAAGAGACTCTTTGTTATTTGGTTGCAGGGTTGTTTGAGAGAGACCATCTTCATCCTACGCCTCCCACGGATTGATAAACCTTAGGTCATCCACTTGAGGAAAAATTGCTAGTGTCCTAAAAAACTCTGCACTTGGACGCCCAACACAAGTCTACAAGAATAAAGTTGCGTAGTAGACATCAAGCCTCGCCCTCTTGCGGCTCAGGAGGGGTCACCTGCCCCCTGCCCTCATGAGCCTGGCTCCGGAATCGAGGTGGTGAGCGTTCTCCTCACGCCCCTCGGTCCCGGCGATCGGTGGTGTGGTCCCCACCAAGCCGGGCGACCTCTTCTTCTGCTTTTTCTTGCTCAAGGAGGTCCTATGTAGAGCAGAGACTCAGGAACACGTGACACGCCGGATGCAAGGGAAGGGAAGGCGGACACTTACTCATCCTTGGCGATCCATCTCCTCTTCTTCGGCAACCGCGGTAGGACGCTGCCGCCGCTGGCCTCGCCAGGCCCCTTCTCACGACCGGCTCCCGAGGGAGAGCCCGGGGATTCGGTGGCCCCGGCTTCAGCGCCGGCCCTCTTTGCGGGGGGACCACAGGATCCGCCCTCGACGCCGCCCCCAGCGGGCACGGCCCCAGGCGGGGCGATGTCATCCTTGCCTCCAGGCAAGCGGGCGAGTTGGTAGCGGCTCCACTGGGACAGGCCACCGCCATCCTCCATGACACCCGTCGTGGCCCCGGTGCCGCCACAGTACCCCGAGCCAGGAACCACCAAAAAAGGGTTGTCCCGGGGCCACTCGAGGCCCTCCGAAAGCGGCCCCCATAGGTCGAAGCACGGCATCACACCGGCCAGCACCGCCTTGTTCCAGTAGCAATACAAGGGGAGCCCCTCCTCGAGTGGCTCATTCGCTTCCTCGCCAGTCAGGGTGTGAACCACCCCGTTCAACACCTCTAGCAACAAGCTGTCCCTGTTCAGCCGCATCGGGTCCTCCGGGCCAGTGAAGGCCCACATCGGGCGGGTGTGTCATCGGAGGGGAGCGATGCTTCGGCAGAGGAACTCCCTCAGAACCGTGACCACTTTTACTTTCGTCGACCTCAGCTCGTCCAACCTCCTCCACACCCGCGCCAGTCTTGGATCGGCGAGCCTCTCGTGCCCCCATTCGGAGCTCCTCGTCACCGGAGATGACGATAGCTGCAGTAGGGGGCTGAATTGGGCCACGTCCATGTACACCCACTATCGTCTAAAGCCTTCTACCTCCTTGGTGAGTCTCATTTTGATGCCATCATCTGTCATTTCTTCTACAATGCAGAGCGAGGCGCACCCGGAGCATTGGTTCACCGCGGTCAGTCGCAGGCTGAAAAAGTGGCGGAGAAGCGCCACCGAGGGCGTCACGCCCTGGAAGGCCTTGCATAAAAAGGCAAAGGAGGAAAGAAAAAGAATGGGGTTTGGCTCGAGATGCAGCGCATGGACCAGGTCTTGTGGGCCCCCTACCCCCATGGGTGTGCCCCTAGGGCTTGTGGGCCCCCTGGCAGGTCTCCGGTGTCCATCTTCTGCTATAGGCATGCCCCTAGGGCTTGTGGGCCCCCTGGCAGGTCTCCGATGTCCATCTTCTGCTATATGAAGGGTTTTTACCTGGAAAAAATCATAAGGAAGATTTCGGGAGAAGCGCCAACGTCTCGAGGCGGAACCTGGGCAGAAGCAATCTAGGGCTCCGGCGGAGCTGTTTTGCCGGGGAAACTTCCTTCCGGGAGGGGGAAATCGAAGCCATCGTCATCACCAATGATCCTCTCATCGAGAGGGGGTCAATCTCCATCAACATCTTCACCAGCACTATCCTCTCTCAAACCCTAGTTCATCTCTTGTATTCAATCTTTGTCTCAAAACCTTAGATTGGTACCTGTGGGTTGCTAGTAGTGTTGATTACTCCTTGTAGTTGATGCTAGTTGGTTTATTCGGTGGAAGATCATATGTTCAGATCCTTAATGATATTCAATACCCCTCTGATCTTGAGCATGAATATGCTTTGTGAGTAGTTATGTTTGTTCCTGAGGACATGGGAGAAGTCTTGTTATAAGTAATCATGTGAATTTGGTATTCGTTCGATATTTTGATGAGATTTATGTTGTCTTTCCTCTAGGGATGTTATGTGAACGTCGACTACATGAAACTTCACCATAATTTGGGCCTAGGGGAAGGCATTGGGAAGTAATAAATAGATGATGGGTTGCTAGAGTGATAGAAGCTTAAACCCTAGTTTATGCGTTGCTTCGTAAGGGGCTGATTTGGATCCATATGTTTCATGCTATGGTTAGATTTATCTTAATTCTTCTTTTGTAGTTGTGGATGCTTGCGAGAGTGATTAGTCATAAGTGGGAGGCTTGTCCAAGTAAGTACAGCACCCAAGCATCGTCCACCCACATATCAAATTATCAAAGTAACGAACACGAATCATATGAGCATGATGAAAACGAACTTGACAACAATTCCCATGTGTCCTCGGGAGCGCTTTGCTTTATATAAGAGTTCGTCCAGGCTTATCCTTTGCTACAAAAAGTATTGGGCCACCTTGCTGCACCTTTATTACATTTGTTACTTGTTACCCGTTACGAATTATCTTATCACAAAACTATCTGTTACCGATAATTTCAGTGCTTGCAGAAAATACCTTGCTGAAAACCGCTTGTCATTTCCTTCTGCTCCTCGTTGGGTTCGACACTCTTACTTATTGAAAGGACTACGATAGATCCCCTATACTTGTGGGTCATCAAGACTCTTTTCTGGCGCCGTTGCCGGGGAGTGAAGCGCCTTTGGTAAGTGGAATTTGGTAAGGAAACATTTATATTACGTGCTGAAATTTACTTTCACTTGTCACTATGGAACATCATCCTTTGAGGGGTTTGTTTGGGGTATCTTCACCCTGATCGAAAGAACAAAGAGTTGCTCCTCAACCTACTGCACCTACTGAAAATATTTATTATGAAATTCCTTCGGGTATGATAGAGAAACTGCAAGCTAATCCTTATGCAGGAGATGGAACACTACATCCTGATTTGCATCTAATCTATGTGGATGAAGTTTGTGGATTATTTAAGCTTGCAGGTTTGCCCGAGGATGAAGTCAAGAAGAAGGTCTTCTCTTTATCTTTGAAGGAGAAGGCATTGACATGGTATAGGCTATGCGATGATATTGGGACTTGGAATTACAACCGATTGAAATTGGAATTTCATTAGAAGTTTTATCCTATGCATCTGGTTCATCGTGATTGGAATTATATATATAATTTTTGGCCTCATGAAGGAGAAAGTATCGCTCAAGCTTGGGGGGGCTTAAGTCAATGTTATATTCGTGCCCCAATCACGAGCTCTCAAGAGAAATTATTATTCAGGATTTTTATGCTTGGCTTTCTCGCAATGATCAATCCATGGTCGATACTTCTTGTGCTGGTTCTTTTATGAAGAAGACTATTGAATTCAAATGGGATCTCTTGGAAAGAATTAAAAGCAACTCTGAAGATTGGGAGCTCGACGAAGGTAAGGAGTCAGGTATAAACCTTAAGTAGATTGTGTTAAATCTTTTATGGATACCGATGCTTTTCGTGAATACAGCACTAAGTATGGACTTGACTCAGAGATAGTAGCTTCTTTATGTGAATCATTTGCTACTCATGTTGATCTCCCTAAGGAGAAGTGGTTTAAATATCATCCTCCCACTGAAGTAAAAATAGTAGAACCTATTAAAGCTGAAGAGGAAACTATTACTTATAATGTTGATCCTGTTATTCCTACTGCATATATTGAGAAACCACATTTCCCTGTTAGGATAAAGGAACATGCTAGAGCTTCAGCTGTGGTTCGTAAGAGTTATACTAGAACACCTACACCCCCTGAACAAATTAAAGTTGAACCTAATATTGCTATAGTTAAAGATCTCTTGGTCGATAATATTGACAGGCATGTTATTTACTTCTGTGATGAAGCTGCTAGAATTGCTAAACCCGATAATAAAGATAAACATAGACCTGTTGTTGGCATGCCCGTTGTTTCTGTTAAAATAGGAGATCATTGTTATCATGTGTGATTTGGGTGCTAGTGTGAGTGCAATTCCCTTTACTTTATATCAAGAAATTATGAATGATATTGCACCTGCTGAAATGGAAGATATTGATGTCACTATTAAGCTTGCCAATAGAGTACTATCTCACCCATTAGGATTGTTAGAGATGTTGAAGTCTTGTGTGGGAAAATAAAATACCCTACTGATTTTCTAGTTCTTGGTCCCCCACAAGATGATTTTTGTCCCATTATTTTTGGTAGACCTTTCTTGAACATTGTTAATGCTAAAATATATTGTGAGAAAGAAACTGTTAGTGTATGTTTTGGGGATGTGTCTCATGAGTTTAATTTCTTCGAATTTTGTAGACAACCCCGTGATAAAGAATTGCCTAATAAAGATGAAACTATTGGTCTTGCTTCTATTGCCGTGCCTCCTACTGATCCTTTAGAACAATATTTGCTAGACCATGAAAATGATATGTTCATGAATGAAAGAAAGGAATTAGATGAGATTTTCTTCAAACAAATGCCTATTTTGAAACACAATTTGCCCGTTGAGACTCTTGGAGATCTTCTAACACCCAAGAGTGATCCTGTGTTCTATCTTAAACAATTACCTGATACTCTGAAATATGCTTATCTCGATGAGAAAAAGATATATCCTGTTATTGTTAGTGCTAACCTTTCACAGCATGAAGAAAAGAAATTATTGAAAACTCTGAAGAAGCACCGTGCAGCTATTGGATATACTCTGGATGATCTTAAGGGCATTCGTCCCACTCTATGTCAGCTCAAAATTAATATGGAACCTGATGCTAAACCAGTCATTGATCACCAGCGACGGTTGAATCCAAAGATGAAGGAAGTGGTAAGAAATGAAATACTAAAGCTTCTGGAAGCAGGTATAATTTATCCTATTGCTGATAGTAGATGGGTAAGTCCTGTTCATTGTATCCCTAAGAAGGGAGGTATTACCGTTGTTCCTAATGATAAAAATGAATTGATTCCGCAAAGAATTGTCATAGGTTATAGAATGGTTATTGAATTTAGAAAGTTGAACAAAGCTACTAGGAAAGATCATTATCCTCTACCTTTTATTGATCAAATTCTAGAAAGACTGTCAAAACACATGCACTTTTGCTTTCTAGATGGTTATTCTGGTTTTCCCAAATACCTGTGTCACAAGAGGATAAAAAAAACTACTTTTACTTGCCCTTTCGGTACCTTTGCTTATAGACGTATGCCTTTTGGTTTGTGTAATGCACCTGCTACTTTTCAAAGATGTATGACTGCTATATTCTCTGACTTTTGTGAAAAGATTGTTGAGGTTTTCATGGATGATTTCTCTGTTTACGGAACTTCTTTTGATGATTGCTTAAGCAACCTTGATCGAGTTTTGCAGAGATGTGAAGAAACTAATCTTGTCTTGCATTGGGAGAAGTGCCACTTTATGGTTAATGAAGATATTGTCTTGGGGCATAAAATCTTCGAAAGAGGTATTGAAGTTGATAAAGCTAAAGTTGATGCTATTGAAAAAATGCCTTGTCCAAAAGACATCAAAGGTATAAGAAGTTTCCTTGGTCATGCTGGTTTCTATAGGAGGTTTATTAAAGACTTCTCTAAAATTTCTAGGCCTCTTACTAATCTCTTGCAAAAGGATGTTCCATTTGTTTTTGATGATGATTGTGTAGAAGCATTTGAAGTACTTAAGAAAGCCTTAATTTCTGCACCTATTGTTCAACCACCTGATTGGAACCTACCATTTGAAATTTTGTGTGATGCTAGTGATTATGCTGTTGGTGCTGTTCTAGGACAAAGAATTGATAAGAAATTAAATGTTATCCATTATGCTAGTAAAACTCTAGACAGTGCTCAAAGAAATTATGCTACTACCAAAAAAGAATTTTTAGCAGTTGTATTTGCTTGTGATAAGTTTAGATATTATATTGTTGATTCCAAAGTAACTGTTCACACTGCTCATGCTGCTATTAAATATCTTATGGAAAAGAAAGATGTGAAACCTAGACTTATTAGATGGGTTCTCTTGCTGCAAGAATTTGATTTACATATTATTGATAGAAAGGGAGCTGAGAACCCCGTAGCAGACAACTTGTCTAGGTTAGAAAATATTCTTGATGACCCACTACCTATTGATGATAGCTTTCCTGATGAACAATTAGCTGTCATAAATGCTTCTAGTAGTGCTCCTTGGTATGCTGATTATGCTAATTATATTGTTGCTAAATTTATACCACCTAGTTTCACATACCAACAAAAGAAAAGTTTTTCTATGATTTAAGACATTACTTCTGGGATGACCCACACCTTTATTAGACGTTGTGTACCTGAGCATGAACAGGAACAGATCCTACGCAAGTGTCACTCCGAGGCCTACGGAGGACACCATGCTGGTGATAGAACTGCACACAAGGTATTACAATCTGGTTTTTATTGGCCTACTCTTTTTCAAGATGCTCGTAAGTTTGTCTTGTCTTGTGGTGAATGCCAAAGAATTGGTAATATTAGTAGGCGTCAGGAAATGCCTATGAATTATTCACTTGTTATTGAACCATTTGATGTTTGGGGATTTGATTATATGGGACCTTTTCCTTCCTCTAATGGTTATACTCATATTTTGGTTGTTGTTGATTATGTTACTAAGTGGGTAGAAGCTATTCCAACTAGTAGTGCTGATCATATCACCTCCATTAAAATGCTTAAAGAAGTTATTTTCCCGAGGTTTGGAGTCCCTAGATATTTAATGACTGATGGTGGTTCACACTTTATTCATGGTGCTTTCCGTAAATTGCTTGCTAAATATAATGTTAACCATAGAATTGCATCTCCATATCACCCTCAATCTAGTGGTCAAGTAGAATTGAGTAATAGAGAAATAAAATTGATCTTGTAAAAGACTGTTAACAGATCTAGAAAGAATTGGTCTAAGAAACTTGATGATGCATTATGGGCTTACAGAACTGCTTATAAAAAACCCTATGGGTATGACTCCATATAAAATGGTTTATGGAAAAGCATGTCACTTACCTCTTGAACTAGAACATAAAGCTTATCGGGTAATCAAAGAGCTCAACTATGATTTCAAACTTGCCGGAGAAAAGAGGTTATTTGACATTAGCTCACTTGATGAATGGAGAACCCAAGCCTATGAGAATGCCAAACTGTTTAAACAAAAGGTTAAAATATGGCATGATAAAAGGATAAAAAAGCGTGAATACAATGTAGGTGACCTTGTCTTGCTATACAATTCTCATCTAAGATTTTTTGCAGGAAAGCTTCTCTCTAAATAGGAAGGGCCTTACATTATCAAGGAAGTTTATCATTCCGGTGCCATCAAGATCAACCACGCCGAGGGCACTAACCCGAAGGTGGTAAACGGGCAAAGAATCAAACATTATATCTTAGGTACTCCCATAAATGTTGAAACCAATATTATTAATACCATAACACCGGAGGAGTACATAAGGGATATCTACCAGAACGCTCCAGACTCCGAAAAGGAATAGGTATGTGATACGGTAAGTAAACCGACTCCAAAACTTTTACAAAAGAAATTTTACTCCATTTTGGAATATTTAAAAAATTAGGAAAATAAAAAGTAGTCCGAAAAGTGCACGAGGAGACGACAAGCCTTGGGGGCGCGCCCTACCCCCCTCGGCACGCCTCCCAGGCTTGTGGCCACCTCGTGTGCCCTCCGGACTCCGTTTTCTTGTAGTACACTCCTTTTGGTCGGTAAAAATTCATTATATAATGGCCCGAAGGTTTTGACCACTGTACTACGGCAATATCCTCTGTTCTTGTTTTGAGCTGTTTTTTCTGACAGATCTAGATCGCCATGACGTCTCCAAGCGCCCCCAAGGATAAGTTTTTCGAGAAGGTCATCAACCCTTACCTTGCGGAGGTGCTGCAACACCCTCAAGCCATCGAGGTGCACGAGGGTGTGCTTCACATCCGTGATGTTCAAGGGCCAAGGAGGACCGGAAGCATGGAGTCCAGGCTTGAAGTGGTGGAGCAAGAGGTGTTCAAGTGCAAAGGGATGGTGGAGCGTGAACTCAACGCCAATCACTCCATGATCACGGATTTTACCCGTGACCACAAGCTGTATGCCAGTGAGATTGGGAAGGCCATCTTCAAGCTTCATGAGAAAAACGAGCATCTCCAAGCCCAGATCTATGACCTGCAGAACCAAACTGTGAGTATGAATATAGATTTAAGCGGATGAGTTTGGCTGCAGATTTGAGGATTCTGGAGACTCGTTCATCTTTCTATGATGATGAACCTATGCCTTGGAAGATGGAGGACAAGCCCACAACATCATCAACTCCATCATCACCACCTCCGAAGAAAGAGACCTGAGTACATGGGTATGGGCACTCCCCTTGGCTGGTGCCAAGCTTGGGGGAGGTGCCCTGGTATCGTATCACCATCACACCTTTACCTTTATCATTTTTCTTAGTTTGATCCTTTTGGTTATATCTTGGTTTAGTAGAATAAAGTTTTAGTATGATTTAGCTTTGAGTTCTGCTTTGTGTTCCCTCTATGTAATCGAGTCCGAGAGTTATATAATAAAGATTAGTTTTGAGTTGAGGGCTTTGCTTTCTTGCTATGATCTTGAGTAAAAGAAATAAGGAATAAAAGAAATAAAGAGATTATATAATGATCTGATGGGAAGTGATGACTTCACATATAAGAAGTATGTCGCATGAAACTTGTTGCGGGTTGACAAACATAGTTTTGGTCATTGTTGCAATTAATAGGAAGTAATAAAGAAAGAGAGGTCTCACATATAAATACACTATCTTGGACATCTTTTGTGATTGTGAGCACTCATTAAAATATTATATGCTAAAAGGTTGATGTTGGACAAGGAAGACAACATAATGGGTTATGTTTCTTTATATCCGAATAGAAGTTATATTGTCATGGATCCTCCAACATGTTGAGCTTGCTTCTCATCCTATGCTAGCCAAATCTTTTGCACCAAGTAGAGATACTACTTGTGCATCCAAAATCCCTTAACCCAGTTTTGCCATGAGAGTCCACCATACCTACCTATGGATTGAGTAAGATCCTTCAAGTAAGTTGTCATCGGTGCAAGCAATAAAAATTGCTCTCTAAATATGTATGATCTTTTAGTGTGAGGAAAATAAGCTTTATACAAACTTGTGATATGGACGATATAAAAGCGACCGACTGCATAATAAAGTTCTTTATCACAAGCAGCAATATAAAGTGACGTTCTTTTGCATTAAGATTTTGTGCATCCAACCATAAAAGCGCATCACAACCTCTGCTTCCCTCTGCGAAGGGCCTATCTTTTATTTTACCTCCTACCTTTATACAAGAATCATGGTGATCATCACCTTTCCTTTTTTTACTTTTTCTTTTTGGCAAGCACTATATGTTGGGGGGAGATCCAGATATATATATATATATATATATATCCACTCGGATGTAGATATTCATAAACTATTATTGTTGACGTTAACCTTGAGGTAAAAGGTTGGGTGGCAAAGTTATAAGCCCGTATCTTTCTCTGTGTCCGATTGAAACTTTGATCGCATAAGTATCGCGTGAGTGTTAGCAATTGTGAAAGACTAAATGATAGTTGAGTATGTGAAACTGGCTAAACAAAAGCTCTTACATTGACTCTTTCTGACGTTATGATAAATTGCAATTGTTTCAATGACCAAGTTCATAGTTTGTTGGTTTTCAATAAAGTTTTTGATTCATACTTTGCCTTGTGAATGAAATTATATGACAATATATGTTGGTGTTCTAAAGATGATCATGATGCCATCATGTCCGTATTTTATCGACACCTCTATCTCTAAACATGTGGACATGATTATCGATTTCGTTTTCCGCTTGAGGACAAGCGAGCTCTAAGCTTGGGGGAATTGATACGTCCATTTTGCATCATGCTTTTATACTGATATTTATTGCATTATGAGTTGTCATTACACATTATGGTTCAATACTTATGCCTTTTCTCTCTTATTTTACAAGATTTATATGAAGAGGGAGAATGCCGGCAGCTGGAATTCTGGACCAGAAAGGGGCAAATCTAAGAGACCTATTCTGCACAACTCCAAAAGTCCTGAAAATTTACGGAGAATTATTTTGGAATATATAAAAAATATTGGGCGAAGAAAATACCAGTTGGACCCACCAGGTGGCCACAAGCCTGGGGGCGCGCCCTACCCCCATGGGCGTGCCCCTAGGGCTTGTGGGCCCCCTGGCAGGTCTCCGGTGTCCATCTTCTGCTATAGGCACGCCCCTAGGGCTTCTGGGCCCCCTGGCAGGTCTCCAGTGTCCATCTTCTGCTATATGAAGGGTTTTTACCTGGAAAAAATCATAAGGAAGCTTTCGGGACGAAGCGCCGCCGTCTCGAGGTGGAACCTAGGCAGAAGTAATCTAGGGCTCCGGTGGAGCTGTTTTGCCAGGGAAACTTCCCTCGGGGAGGGGGAAATCGAAGCCATCGTCATCACCAACGATCCTCTCATTGAGAGGGGGTCAATCTCCATCAACATCTTCACCAGCACCATCCCCTCTCAAACCCTAGTTCATCTCTTGTATTCAATCTTTGTCTCAAAACCTCAGATTGGTACCTGTGGATTGCTAGTAGTGTTGATTACTCCTTCTAGTTGATGCTAGTTGGTTTATTTGGTGGAAGATCATATGTTCAGATCCTTAATGATATTCAATACCCCTCTGATCTTGAGCATGAATATGCTTTGTGAGTAGTTATGTTTGTTCCTGAGGACATGGGAGAAGTCTTGTTATAAGTAATCATGTGAATTTGGTATTCGTTCGATATTTTGATGAGATGTATGTTGTCTTTCCTCTAGTGGTATTATGTGAACGTCGACTACATGACACTTCACCATGATTTGGGCCTAGGGGAAGGCATTGGGAAGTAATAAGTAGATGATGGGTTGCTAGAGTGACAGAAGCTTAAACCCTAGTTTATGCGTTGCTTCGTAAGGGGCTGATTTGGATCCATATGTTTCATGCTATGATTAGATTTATCTTAATTCTTCTTTCGTAGTTGCGGATGCTTGCGAGAGTGGTTAATCATAAGTGGGAGGCTTTTCCAAGTAAGGACAACACCCAAGCACCGGTCCACCCACATATCAAATTATCAAAGTAATGAACATGAATCATATGAGCATGATGAAAACTAACTTGACAACAATTCCCATGTGTCCTCGGGAGCGCTTTGCTTTATATAAGAGTTCGTCCAGGCTTATCCTTTGCTACAAAAAGGATTGGGCCACCTTGTTGCACCTTTATTACATTTGTTACTTGTTACCCGTTACGAATTATCTTATCACAAAACTATCTGTTACCGATAATTTCAGTGCTTGCAGAAAATACCTTGCTAAAAACCGCTTGTCATTTCCTTCTGCTCCTCGTTGGGTTCAATACTCTTACTTATTGAAAGGAATATACTAGATCCCCTATACTTGTTTGTCATCAGGCCCTCTCATGAGGCGGCCTCCCGAGGGACCCTCCCTTATGCATGCACGGTGAGTGATGTTTGGCTCGGTCGCTTGGTCTCATGCCCATCACATGGGTGACGCGCGCAGCGATGAACAGCGGCAGAGGTCGTGCCAGCAGGCGCGGATGGAGAGGATTTCCCCATTTGTGCTAAGGTAGCAAGGCAAGCAATCCAGTTCCCAGTGCAACCCCCAAAGGATACCTGATCAGTGAAAGAAGACCAAGACGATAGGCGCGCAGGGCGGAGGTCATCCCCGAGCCCACCGGCGCGTCATGGATGGTCGGTTTGCACGCGAAGACCATCTTTTTGTCAGGATAGACTGCACCTCTGTCCCCTGATATGTCTCCATCGTATCTACTTTTCCAAACTCTTTTGCCCTTGTTTTGCACTCTAATTCGCATGATTTGAATGGAACTAACCCGGACTGGCGTCGTTTTCAGCAGAATTGCCATGGTGTTATTTTTGTGCAGAAATAAAAGTTCTTGGATTGACCTAAAAATTTACGGAGAATATTTTTGGAATATATAAAAAATACTGGCGGAAAAAGATACCAGAGGGGGGCCACCCAGGATACCAGAGGGGTGCGCCCTGCAGGCTTGTGGGCCCCCTAGCACTCCGGCAACCCTAACTCCAACTCCATATGTACCTATTCATGATGAAAAAAATCAGAGAGAAGGATTCATGTCATTTTACGATACGGAGCCGCCGCCACCTCCTGTTCTTCATAGGGAGGGCTGATCTAGAGTCCGTTCGGGGCTCCGAAGGGTGGAATCCATCGCCATCGTCATCATCAACCTTCCTCCATCACCAATTTCGTGATGCTCACCGCCGAGAGTGAGTAATTCCATCGTAGGCTTGCTGGACGGTGATGGGTTGGATGACATTATCATGTAATCGAGTTAGTTTTTTTTGGGTTTGATCCCTAGATCAGCCATGTAATCCACTATGTTCTGAGATTGATGTTGCTATGACTTTGCTATGCTTAATGCTTGTCACTAGGGCCCGAGTGCCATGATTTTAGATCTGAACCTATTATGATTTCATGAATATATTTGTGTTCTTGATCCTATCTTGCAAGTTGTAGACACCTATTACGAGTTATGATCCGCATACCCCAAGGTGACAATAATTGGGATTCTTTCTGGTGATTACCGTAGTTTGAAGAGTTCATGTATTCACTAAGTGCTAATGCTTTCTCTGGTTCTCTATTAAAAGGAGGCCTTAATATTCCTTAGTTTCCTTATGGACCCCGCTGCCACAGGAGGGTAGGACAAAAGATGTCATGCAAGTTCTTTTCCATAAGCACATATGACTATATATGGAATACATGCCTACATTATATTGATGAATTGGAGCTAGTTCTATGTCGCCCTAGGTTATGACTGCTACATGATGAATATTATCCAACACAATTATCCATCGCTGATCCAATGCCTATGAGCTTTTCACATATTGATCTTTGCTAAGTTACTTTCGCGACTGCTACTGTTACAATCACTACAAAACTGCTACTGTTACTTTTGCCACTGTTACCATTACTGTCATACCACTTTGCTACTAAATACTTTGATGTAGATATTAAGTCTTTCAGGTGTGGTTGAATTGACAACTCAACTGCTAATATTCATGAATATTCTTTGGCTCCCCTTGTGTCGAATCAATAAATTTGGGTTGAATACTCTACCCTCGAAAACTGTTGCGATCCCCTATACTTGTGGGTTATCAAGACCTTTTTCTGGCGCCGTTGCCAGGGAGCATAGCTCTATTTGTTGAGTCACTTGGGATTTATATCTGTTGATCACTATGAAGAATTTGAAAGATCCAAGAACCAAGATCGTTCCCTCTAGGACGAGGGGAGGTAAGGAACTGCCATCTAGCTCTACACTTGATTCACCTTCTGTTTTGAGTAAGCTTGCGACACCACCACCTGCTATTAATCCTGATATGTCGCAAGTAATTGATGATGCTACTTCTGTTATGAATGATGCTTATGATGATACTAGTACTTTGCTTGATAATACTATGCCACTGGGTGAATTTCTTGATGAACAACTTGCTAGAGCTAAAGATACTGAGAATGGTGAAACTGATGATATTTCTGAAACTAATGAAATTATTGAAACTAAAAACTTTGAAACACCCATTAGACCTAGCACTCCTAGATATGAATTGCCTATTATACCTGAGGGTTATGTTATGGATGGAGAGGTAGCTAGGGACTTTCTTGCTTGTAAGGAAAGAGAGGATCTTAAGAAATTACTAGTCAAGTTGAAAGAAAAATCTTTGAATGCTAGAACGCAATATGATCCTAAGTTTGCTACTTCACCTATCTTTGTTATTGATAAGGATTATGAATTCTCTGTCGATCTTGAGTTAATTACTTTGGTTGAATCTAATCCTTTCCATGGTTATGAAACTGAAACTGTTGCGGCACATCTTACTGAATAAAATGACATAGCCACCATATTTGCTCATGAGGAAAAAAATTCGCTACACTATATTCTTAAGTTGTTTCCGTTCTTGTTAAAGGGTGATTCTAAGACATGGTATAATTCTCTTGCTCCTGGTTGTGTGCGTAGTCCCCAGGATATGATATATTACTTCTCTGAAAAATAGTTTCCTGCTCATAAGAAACAAGCTGCTTTACAGGAAATATTTAACTTTGTGCAAATTGCAGAAGAGAGTCTCCCACAAGCTTGGGGAGGCTTCTCCAATTACTTAATGATTTGCCTGATCATCCTCTCAAGAAATATGAAATACTTGATATCTTTTATAATGGACTAACCGATGCTTCTAGGGACCACCTAGATAGTTGTGCTGGTTGTGTTTTCAGGGAGCGAACTGTTGAACAAGTTGAAGGACTATTGAATAATATATTGAGTAATGATAATGATTGGACTCTTCCCAAACCACCACCTAAGCCAACTCCGAAGAAGAGAGGTATTCTATTTCTCAGTCCTGAAGATTTGCAAGAGGCAAAGAAATCTATGAAAGAAAAAGGAATTGGAGCTGAAGATGTTAAGAATTTACCACCTATTGAAGAAATATATGGTCTTAATACCCCGACAGAGGTAGTAGAGGTAAATTTTCTCTATAGATTTGATGAAGGTGATATTCCTTACACTAAACCTGCTAGTCAATGCTTGGATGAATTTGATAACTTTATTGTTAAACAAGAAAACTTCAATGCATATGTTAGTAGACAATTGAAACGAAATGCTTATATGATTGAATGCTTGAGTGACTATATGTTTACAACTGTTAATGATCTCAAGGTTGTTAGTAAACATGCTTCCATGGTAAAAACTCAAGTAGAACAAGTTCTCAAGGCACAAAATGATTTGCTTAATGAGATGAACAATAAAAAGAATGATCATGCTGTTAGAGTTATGACTAGAGGTGGTAAAATGACTCAGGAACCTTTGTATCCTGAAGGCCATCCTAAAAGAATTGAACAAGACTCTCAAAGAATTAATGCTGATGCACCTAGTCCTTCTAGTAATAAAAAGAAAAGGAATGATGATAGGACTTTGCATGCTTCTAGTGAACCTATTGTAGACACACCTGAGAATCCAAATGATATTTCTATTTCTGATGTTGAAACACAATCTGGAGATGAACATGAAGCTAGTAATAATGATAATGATGATGTTCATGTATATGCTCAAGCTAGTAATGAGAATGATGTGGAGATAGAACCTGATGTTGATCTTGATAACCCACAATCTAAGAATAAAAGATATGATAAGAGAGACTTCATTGCTAGGAAACATGGTAAAGAAAGAGAGCCATGGGTTCAGAAACCCATGCCCTTTCCTCCTAAAGCTTCAAAGAATAAGGATGATGAAGAATTTGAATGCTTTGTTGAAATGCATAGACCTGTCTTTTTGCGCTTGCGTTTGGCCGATATTCTAAAAATGTCTCCTTATGCTATGTATATGAAAGATATTGTTACAAATAAAAGAAAGATACTGGAAGATGAAATTTCCACCATGCTTGCTAATTACACATTTAAGGGTGGAATACAAAAGAAACTAGGAGACCTAGGAATACCAACTATACCATGCTCCATTAAAAGAAACTATGTTAAAACTGCTTTATGTGATCTAGGAGCCGGTGTTAGTGTTATGCCCTTCACTTTATATCGTAGACTTGATTTGAATAAGTTGACACCCACTAAAATCTCTTTGCAAATGGATGATAAATCAACTTGTATACCCATTGGTATTTGCGAGGATGTCCCTGTCATACTTGCAAATGTTACTATTTTAACGGATTTGTTATTCTTGATATACCAAAGGACGACAGTATGTCGATCATCCTTGGTAGATCCTTCTTGAATACTGCAGGGGCTGTTATTGATTGCAATAAGGGCAATGTCACTTTTCATGTTAATGGTAATGAGCATACGGTAAACTTTCCGAAGAAACAACCTCAAGTGAATAGTATCAATTCTATTGGAAAGATTTCAACAATTACTATTGGAGGTTTTGAATTCCCTATTCCTACTGTCAAAAAGAAATATGATATTCTTATTGTTGGGGACATACATATCCCCGTTGAGGTAACCTAGTGCTATATGAAGATTCTCCGGTTTCATGTCATTCGGAAGAAGTTTGTTAATAAGACTTGATCAACCTTGTTAATGGATTCCTTTTGACGGGCATGAGATGGATGAATTTAGTAAACACAACCTTCTGTACCCATCCTTTACTTTCTGTTATTTAGAATTAATAAAGTAGAAATGCTATTATTTTACTATTTTCTGAATTTTCCATGCAATAAAAAAAGTGACCAGAAAATAAAAGTTCCCCAAACGGCCTGAAAATTTAGTAAGATTTTTTCTACAATATTTAAGAATTTTTGGCACTAAACACACCCCAGGGGGTGCACCTGTGAGCCACAAACTCACAGGGCGCGCCCACCTCCCCTTGGCGTGCCATGCAGGCTTGTGGGGCCCACGTAGGCCCCCTCACTAATTCCAGCCACCCATCCACTTCTTCTTCCTCCAGAAAAAATCACAAACTTGCTCAAACCCGTGTTCTTGCTCATCTTGCTGCCATTTTCGATCTCTTTGCTCGGAGCTCTATTTCCAAAACTATTTTAGGGGATTGTTCATCGGTATGTGACTCCTCCGTTGGTCCAATTAGTTTTTGCTATAGTGCTTTATATATTGCAAATTTTTGCTGTTGTGGTGACCATGTTCTTGTGCTTGCATGTCAAATTTATATGGTCCAAAGTAGTTTTATTGCATGATATAGCCTCTAGACACTTGTAGGAGTAGTTGCTATTAGTTTTGTTGAGTTTGGTTCACTTTATTTTGAGTCACTAAAAATTTCAGAATTTTTCAGAGAAAAAGAGAGCCATGAGGAGGTGGCTAAGGGGCTCATCTAGTCGAGATTCGGAGGAAACTCCAAAGAAAAAGCCCAAATACAATCTTCCATGTGCGGTGGAAGTTCGGCCGTGCGAGTGGCCAACTGACATATTCTTGAACGAGGCGGGAATTTATGAGGATTTCTATTATTTGGCGGACAAGGCCGGCATCATTCCCTTCCTCTAAGATAAGTGTGACCAATACCTCCTACACACCAATACCTTCGTGCAAAATTTTCACTTTTATCCTAAGAAGGAACCACCCATGGTAGATTTTCACTTGTATGATGTGCCTAAGGAAATGACACTATATGATTTTTTCAATGTTTGCAAAATACCCTATGAGGGCAGCATCAGTGATCCACGTCCTAGGGAGTGGAGGATTTCATTTTTGAAACTACTGTGGGGGAAGAGAGAGGAGTGTTAGAAGCTAGAGTTGCTAGTTCACATTTTCTCGTTTTACGTTATTATGCATTATTTGCTGGGAGATGTCTGATAGGTCGTGGGGAGAGTGGAGGCCTTAGTGCACCTGACCTTGCTATTTTGTGCCATGCTTTATTTGCTGGTAGAACTTTTACTTTGGGTGCCATGGTTCCTCGGCGGTTACACACAAACCATTTGAAGGGTAGTATTTTTTTAGGTGTCTATGCCTCCCGCCTCACAACACATTTTGAAATTCCCATTAGGCATGATGAGAAGGAGGAGATGACGCTACCCACTAAATATTTAGACTATGCTAGTATGGTAGCGCACAATTTTATTGACAAAGATAAGCAAAAGCGACTCCTCTACAAGTTAGTAATCAGCCGGGGCACTCGTGAGGTTATTACTTTGCCTGCACCGTCTTTGTTTGATGTTTATTTAGGCAGGTACATTATTATGCCCGAGGACATTTATGAACACTGGGGTCTGGCACAACCCCCAGCACCTGAGCTAGTACCAGCACCTGAGCCATATCAGGAGCTTATTTATCAGTGGGAGCCACAGGAGCTCGCCAACCGGTGGAACCCTCGGGACCCTCCGCAGTACCCAGGAGAGGGTTATTTCCAGCCGTGGCCCTAGACCAACTTAGGCCAAAAGCCTAAGCTTGGGGGAGTACGTATTTCTCACCGACATTACATTCATGCATCACACATTCATTCCAGTTGTCGGTGATCATACTTTTTCATTGTATTATCCATGTTAGTTTATTTTTCTTGCTTTCTTCTTGTGTGTTCGAAAAACTTTGATAAAATCCAAAAAATTTCTCGCTTCTTTTTAGTTTTTCTTTCTAGTTTAATTAGTTGTAGTATTAAAAGAAAACACAAAAAGATTTCTCATTCTTCTTAATGCTTGTTGGGAGCTTTCCCGTGTAAATTGTTTTTCTCGTTTTCGTTCTACTTTCTCCAGAAAAACAAAAACTCCAAAAATATTTCAGTGTGTTTCTTTGAAATTATTTTCCTTTTCTTTGGGTCGTAAGGAGAAGACCACGATGAAAATGTTGAGTGGCTCTCATATGCAGTATTGTTGATCTAACAAAGAGCCCATATTACCTTGTCT